>CAMOHE010042993.1:0-20345 GCA_946598075.1 Artocarpus hirsutus
AAGAGTAGAGGCAAAGGCCAAACAACCAAATACTCTAAAAAAAGAGTAGTCAACAGGTTTTTGATATAGCATCTCATAGGGAGTTCGATTGTTAAGTAAGGGAGAGGGTGTTTGATTGATCAAAAAGGCTGCAGTGAGAATACACTCTGACCAAAAATGAAGAGGAACTTGAGATTGAAAATATAGAGCTCGAGCCACATTCAAGAGGTGTTGATGCTTTCTTTCAACAACAGAGTTCTGTTCTGGTCGCTCAACACATGAAAATTGGTGTAGGGTCCCTTGAGCATTAAAAAAATCAGTGAATGCTAATTCTTTAGCATTATCTGATCTAAATTCTTTGACTTTGGTGTGAAACTGTGTGGAGATCATATTGAAAAATTTGGGAATAATATGAGTCACATCAGATTTGTGTTTGAGGAGAAATATCCAAGTGAACCGAGTGCAATCATCCACTAAAGTCAAAAAATATTGATGACCTGAATGAGAAATTTCCTGATATGGGCCCCAAATATCACAATGAACTAGATCAAAAGGAATAGCAGATCTGTGATTAGAAGAAACAAATGACAATCTCCTTTGTTTAGCCAGGGGACAAATATAACAAGGAAGAGTACTGTGAAGGTGAGAAACATTACAATTGAGCTTGTCCTTCATAGTGGCTAGACACTTATTAGACAAATGTCCCAATCTATTGTGCCAAACCTGGGCAGAAACATTATTAACAGGAAATACATTTGATGAACGTATCAAGTAGGGATGGCTAAGCTTTGTATCAAGCACATAAAGATCTTCAAGCTTGTTACCCTTGCCAATCGTCTTCTTGTGGTGCACTTCCTGAATGACAAAGTAGTCAGGAAAAAAACTAATGGTGAGCTGTGACGTTGTAGTAAGGGCACTCACAGATAGCAAGTTAAATTTGAATTGAGGAACGAACAACACGTCCTTGAGAAATAATTGAGAATTAATGCAGACATCACCAGCAAAATGGACAGGGATTGATGTTTGGTTAGGCAAGGTAACAGTGGAACCATGAAGAGGCCTCAGATTTATGAAGTCACCAGCATGTGAACAAATGTGCCTAGAGGCACCTGAATCGACAATCCAAATCTTAGGGGAGGATAAAATTGAAGTAGTAGAAACGGACAAACATGTACCTGTGGTGTAAGAAGTAGAAGGATTATCAGAATTGTCATTTGTCCTTAAAGTCAAATGGTTGGATAGCAAAGTCATGAGCTGATGACATTGAGCACTATTAAGGTGTTGAAAAAAATTCCCAGGGAGCCAGAGTCCTTGTCAACGTCGTCAGTGCCTTTGTCCCATGACTTAGTGGATATTTGATTAACCATAGACATGTTGGGACCACTAGGATGACTTTTATGGCGTGGTTTAAAACCAGGAGGATAACCATGCAACTTGTAACATTTTTCAATTGTGTGGCCATGATATTGACAATGAGTACAAAAAGGACGTTCTTTCTTTTGACTCCTAGCGGCATTATTGTTTGACTTGGAGCTGTCATGTTTGGCAGCAAAAGCCATTGTGGTAGTCGAATCAATTCCTGAAACAGACTGAGAGCCTACCTTTCTGTGTCTTTCTTCTTGAGCAATTAAAGAAAAAACTTTGTTAATAGGTGGAAGAGGATCAGTAAGAAGAAGTTGACCGCGAACCTGAGCATAGGAGTCATTGAGACCCATGAGGAAAGCCATGGTGTATTCCATTTGGTGATAGGCAGTAAGAGCACGAACACCACCACAGATGCACTTGCCACAGCTACATACAGGACGGAAATTACTCAATTCTTCCCACAGAGACTTCAGTTTCGTGAAATAGACGCTAACAGAGTTCTGATCTTGACTCAAATTGATCAAATCACGGCGTAATTGAAAAATGCGAGGTCCATTGCTCTGTTGAAAACGATCCTTAAGATCGAGCCATATTTCGAATGCCGAATCGGAGAAGATGATACTAGCAGAAATATCTTTAGAGACTGAATTCAAGATCCAAGAAATGACAACATTATTGTTGCGGATCCAAGAATGAAGAAGGTTCAAGTCAGTACCCTCTGGTTTGGGAATAGATCCATCAACGAATCCCAATTTGTTCTTGGCCGAAAGGGCGATGGTCATGGCGCGACTCCAGGAGGCATAGTTGTCGCCGGTGAGTGTCTGTGAAACCAAAGCAAGGCCAGGACTATCGGAATGATGGAGAAAGTAAGGGCTCAGCGGATCATCAATGGCGGACTTACCAGTCGATGAAGGTGACGAAGCCACAGTCTGAGAATCCATGAACAACAATCAAGGATCGCGAAGGGAATAGGCAGGGCGATGAACAAAATGGAAGAAAATCAAGGAGAAGCAGCAGAAATTCTTGCAACTGATGCCATATTAGAGAAAAGAACTGGAAAATTTGATCTTGTTATTATTATTGTTCTCAGAAAAATGTACAGAACATACACTATATATGACTTATGTGCGCAGAGCTATCAAAGCAGTTACAGAGTTTGTTACATCTTAATTTAGTGATAACAGACTAATAACAAACTAACTACTCCTAGTCAGCACATGGAATTAATTTTCTAAAACTAACTCTAAAACTTCTCACTATTGCCCTGGCACATCCTTCAGCTGACTCTTTTTGGATCAGTGATTCAAAATTGTCCTGATCAAAAAATAAACATTTTTACCTGTTAGTGACAAGATATATATACAAATACCTTCTCCTGAAGGTCTTGTGGTGGATCTGCTCGTAGGTTTTGTGTGTTTACAAAAAGAAAAGAAAAAAAAAGAAGTTTCGTATGTATGCATGCATGTATGTTGTTCCGAACTACCCCGTTTTTAGTCATGTTTGTCTTGATTAGGCCAGGTGTGGGTATTGTAACGCCAACAGTCGAACCAATTTCCATTCAAAGTGTCTCCCAAAAGCTTATCAATGCCGCCTTGCTTGCCTTGTAGAAGAAGCAATTGAAAGATGAGAGTTATTTTTAGAGGAATCAAAATATGAGTTTGACATATAAATTAGAACATCTGTAATGTTCTTTTTTTTTCCTTGCATTGTAAATGGAAATTGTTGGTAGGGGGTGCAATCCACAGATTGAAGAAATCACTACTATCTTCTCTTTGCTCTTCTTAAGGTGAGGAATTGCAAAGTGGATGCCATTTGACCGTAACCCAGAAGTTATTTTCCTAGCAAAAAAATGACATAAACTGAATACATTATTATCATTTTTTTTCATGCCAATTAACTTATGTTTGTGATCCATCAAGAGGAAAAACAAATAGTGTTAAGTGCTACATTAAATAGTGATGATATGATAAAATCTTGTTGTAAAAGAAATTTTACCATTACAGGACGGTGGTCAGAAATTTGGTTAACATCCTCAACTGTTTTTATTCTTACTGTCCCAGATTGTTCACTAGATGGTCCACTTTTGCACATCAAAATCCAAAACCACTTAAGTGTGGAATCTCTGAGTGAAGAAAGAAAAAAAGAAAAAAAAAAAAAGAGTATATGTTTGATAAAACAATTCAAACTTATGAGTTCAAACTATTCACAGTATAAGGCCCCGTTTGGCAAAATGGTTTCTACCACAATCTCAGTTATGAATAGTAAAAAGTTCTCAAATGCTACAGTAACAAAAAACAAATTTGTTATAACAAAAAGTTCTCATATGCTACAGTAAAAGTGATTCCCACCACTGGTTCCCACCACTCTCCCAAACACCCTATAAAGCGTTCACGTACTTTAGTGTTTGTATTCATTTTTTGAGTTTAAATTCATTTATCAAGTGCCTATATAGTGTTTTGGAAAAAGGTTTCAACTCTAGAGTATAAATTGTATGCTATAACACATGAGAGCTTACATTATTTTCACCCCTAAGTTTCTATCAAAACTAGCCAAGAATTTCACTTACATCTCCCAAAGTGTGTAACAGCTTCGTTGATAAACCTTTCACTATCTTCCGCTTTGGAAACATCTGCAACAATAGTTATACTATCCGGTGATCGCATTGAACGAGCTTTATTTGAAACTTTCACAACATTTTCCTCATTGATGTCAACTAGGACCAAAAGTGCTCCTCTTCCAGCACTCATAAGCAAGTTTCTTCATAAAAAGTTACCAAAAAAAAAAAAAAAAAACCATTTGGATCAAGAACCTAAGAAATTAATCATCAAGAGACTTCGAAGGAAAATAAATTTTGGCACTAGTACATATGCATAAATGGATATATATATATATATATATATGTTATAATATTTATGCGTGTCCTTATGAAAAAAATGTGACGAAAGAGAATTTTTGGTTCAGTTTTCCACTTAACAACATAGAAAGGATTGATTAAATTCTACTGAATCTAATTCAGAGTCATCATTTATCAAAAAAGAACAAAAGGGAGTAATTTACTTATGAAACTTAGTTGACTAAAAAGTATAAACGAATAAAAGTACAATATATGTATATATATGAACCTCGCCAATGCCTAAAGCTGCTCCAGTAATGAGTAAAACTTTTCCAGCCACACTTTCACTGCATATGGATCTCTTTATAAAACGAATAAGCTTGAATAGATGATATATTGGTAGGAAGAAAATGAGTACAAAGAGTGCGGCAGGAGGAACTGCAATGTTCGTGAAAGTCTGGATCAAATCCATGGTTTGGCGAAGCAGAGGTTTAATTTATTTGTTTCCCTCTTTTTCATTCTTTTTTTTTGAAGGTTCTCTCTTTTTAATTCTGACTAGATAATACATTTATGCAGGTTGCTGTGTAGGTTTTTTTTTTTTTTTTTTTTTTTTTATAATTTTTGGGGCAGAATAGTTGGTGTTGTAGTTAATAACATCAATTGCAGTGTTGGGACTGTAACCAGCTAACACCCTTTTTTTTTTTTTTTTTTTTTGGGGACAAGACAGTTTGATGCAACTCACACTATGCATAGAGTTTTATCATCATTTCAAGTCCACTTTAGCTTTCTTGACAAAGCAACAAATTGTTTTCTATATATATATGTATGTATGTGTGTGTATATATATATACATTAAACTAAATTGTATTGTTGTACCTTAAATTATTTACTTTTTTATAATGTACTTTAAATTTTTTTGACACAATACAATCTAAACTTTGAAATAATTAGCAATTAAATTCTAATAGCTATTTTTGATTTCCGTTAAGTACTTTTTTTTTATGTGTTGAAATTCAATTTTTTCTCAAAATGATCCACATTGTCTACATTTTTTAACACTTGTTAGCTATTAGATTTCAATTGCCAACGATTTCAAAATTCAAGATACATTTTACAAGATTAAAAGTTTAAGATATATTATGTAAAAAACGAATAATTTGGGTGCAAAAATACAATTACTCATATATATTCATTGATAGAGTAACCATCAGTTTGATATTGCTTTATGGTTGGAATTTTTGAGTTTTCATTTGATTTAAGATTAGATATAATGTTTGGGGTTAATACAAATGTCCTTCACTTCCAATACATTAGTTGAGAGTCAAATTCTTATATATTTTGTCCATGGAATACTTGCTTCGAAATAAGAAAAGAGAAAGGAAACATAGAGAACCCTTCATTAAGGGGTTTAAAGAAATTGCTGAAATTTTCCTTTTAATATTCATACCAAGTGTTGTTTTGTCTAAAAATAAACCCATTTCGATGCTCAGAGGGTGAATATTGAGAGATAGTGTAAGTATATGTTTGAAAGTTTAAGGATCATGTTCACACAAATAATTCTATTAAAAGGAAATTTGTAAAATTTGTCCCTTTTTCTCAACTAAGAATGAACAATAGATGTTCTTGATGCTTCCCAATTATATTGGCACATGGTGCAAAAAAAAAAAAAAAAAACCCTTAAAATTCACATGCTTAAATAGAAATTATAATCTTTTGAGTTGTATGCATTAAAGAGGCAAGAGGGGACGCATTCTTTTCTTTTAAAAAGCAGATAATTGACATTAAAGAAGCTCTCATATATTCTACTTAAGTTGGCACCCATCACATCCATAATGAACAAAATAATTAAACTCTCCGATCCCATACTAAAATTGAATTGTAATTTTTTTGAAGTCCGCATCCCCCATGTCAAAATGGGTATAATCTTTTAGAATCCCAAAATTTTTTTAAAAATTGTCCATAACACAAATACAAGAAAGTGACATAAAGAAAATAGATAACCACTTAGATCACTGGTTCGACCTTGAAATATTATAGCAAAATTAGTTTGACCTTTATAATAATGCAAATTTTATGAGCAAAAAAATAATATGTAGCATTGTGGGTCTGAATTGAAATGAGCTAGACCAAACTAGTATTTACAAACACCATATTTATAGTTTTAATGTGGTTTTTGGAGCCTTCTGTGAGGATAAAATAAGACCCGCCAGCATAGAAAAATCGTAAACACATCAACGAGGTTCCAAGCCAGAATCAAAATAAGGTTGGAGAGAAGATCAGACCTGCAAGAATCAATAATTATAAAAAGAATACTTTAACCCCTAATAGCGCAGATTATTATGTGCGAAAAGATTAGCACCTTTATAAGGGAGAAAAACCAAAAGAAAAAATGGACTAAAAAAAAGCCAGACAAACGTGCAACAGGAGAAACAAACACCTATGCCCCCTAATCATCATGTTATTTTCACCGGAAACAGCCGCTGGAACCACACAGATGAATCTTTCCAGGAAGCATTGCTCACTGTGGGACGGATTCAGAAAACATTTTCATTAGGAGTTTGAGTTTATTCAAGATTTTGGACTAAAATTAATACATGGTGCTTTAAAGCCTAATAGGGAAGTTAAAGTTTGGACAAAAAATGTCATAGTTCACATCGTATGAACGCGTTTGAAAGAACAGTTTAAAATTTGAGACGACGGTGAAGCATCTTTTCAATAATCTATATTTGTATCCACAAATGCTATTTCCCTATTCCAACTGATAAATCATTGGTTATACAATCGAGTGACCAACACAAACAGGTTCTTTTAAATCGACATGTTTCATCAATTCGTAAGCACTCAGAGACTAATTTTCAAAATTTAAATAAGAAACACTAATCAACCAAGTTAACATTAAAATTTTCAGGGGCAAAAGGTCAAAAAATATTTAATAATATAACTATGCCTACCAACAACATAAAAACTTAATTTATATATGCAACAGAAAGAAAAAGAAAACAGCCCCTAAAAAAAAAAGAAAGAAAGAAAAAGAAAAAATAGTGAAAAATTCAACAAAAACCTCACTTATCATAGCTCCCCACTCTCCAAATCATGGATTTAATCCACTCTTTCATGAAAAACGTTGAATTTCATTCTATATTTTACTCATTTTGCTGCTTCCAACATATCATCATGTATTGAAGTTCCTCATATTTCGCCAAACAATGGATTTGATCCACAATTTATGAACACTGCAGTTCCTCCTATAGTACTCATTCCACTCATTTTTTTCTTTCCAATGTATGAAGTATTCAAGTTTATAAGTTTTGTAAAAAGATCCATATGCAGTGAAAATGTAGCTGGGAAAGTTGTGCTCATTACTGGAGCAGCGTCAGGCATTGGCGACGTTCATATATATATATATTTAAGTTTTTATTACATTATTGCCAGATATTACTAATCTTAATTTTCTTACTTTAACATTTCATGAAGCAAGTAGTTCCTTATGAGTATGCCGTAAGAGGAGCAGTTTTGGTCCTAGTTTAGATCAATGAAAAAGTCTCGTGCAAGTTGCAAATAAAGCAAGAAATATTGGATCCCCAGATAGTATATGTGTTGTTGCATATGTTTCTAAAGTGGAATAAGATTGTGAGAGGTTTAAGTTGTACATTAAACTTTTTTTTTTGGTAGATCTCTTTTTATTATTTTTTTTCACTTGAGAAATTTCACAATTTGATGGCTTTGGGTTTTAAACAAGCAAAGAGTGGACCATCTAGTGAACAATGCTGGGACAGAAAGATTCAGTAAGTTTGAGAACATTCTCCAAATCTCTGATCACCATCCGGTTATGGTAATTTCAATTACAACAGAATTTTATACATCATCAGTGTTATTTAGTATATCGCTATATGAGGCAAGCAAATTAATCAATCCCATCAATTTAATCCAATCCAATCAAATGCTCACTTGATTTGATGAGATTGAAAAATTAAAAATCCAATTGGATTAATTTGCTGGGTTTTGGTTTTTAACGTCAATATCCAATAAACCAATCTAAATCTATTAAATCCAATGTGTAATACATATTTCAAAATAAATTTTATTTTATTTATATAAAAGTTGAGAACATATATATATATATATATTTAAATATTTATCGGTGTCTAAATAGAAACATTGTTAGAGCTACTTATGTTGGCTTGTTTCAACTTACGTGTGTTGGCCTCTATATTTTCATATTTTCATTTTTAGTTGATGTGTATATATGTACATATACATATGTATAGCTATGTGTATATATATGGGGTTTGATTAATTTATTTCAAAATAAAATTTTATTTTATGTTGAGAATATATATATATATATACATATATTTAAATATTTATCGGTATCTAAATAGATATATTGTTAGAGCTACTTATGTTGGCTTGTTTCAGACTTACGTGTGTTGGCCTCTATATTTTCATATTTTCATTTGTAGTTGATGTGTATATATGTTCATATACATATGTATAGCTATATGTATATATATGGGGTTTGATTAATTGACGTCGTTTTTTCTGTAGGAAACTAATTTCTGGGGTACGGTCAATGGCATCCACTTTGCAATTCCAAACCTGAAGAAGAGCAATATGAATTGTGAGTATGAAACATGCATATTATAATTTTGAGTGCTTAAAATCCATATTTTCAAATGTTTTTGAGATGTGAAACATGCAATTGAGTTATTTTGTGCAACAAACATTTTGATTGGAACATGACATATATAAAGGATTCTTGAACCGTTACTTCTCTTTTACTATCGAATTCATCTTTTCTTATTGCTTGATTTTATTATTTGCAAAATTCTCTTTTCTTTTAATTTATTTTATAATTTATCTTTTTAACGCTTTTGTTTCGCTAATAATTTATTGTTTGTTTTTGTCATTTTCTCGTAGATACAACCGTCCGATTTGTGCTACTATGATCACTTTGTTTTGAAGTGTTTGGAGTTAATCATCGACCCTTGATTGAATCTCATCCATGTGGGAGGGAAAAAAAGAAAAAAAAAAGAATAGAAAATTGCCACAAGCCATGGAAAAATTGCTTGTTGAACCGAAAAAAAGAAGAAAAAGAAAAGCTTAGCAATAAAACGTGCATCTATTCCCTACATGCATATACACATACATACAACATACATACATACATATATACATACATACATACATACATACATACATACATATATATATATATATATATATATATATATATATAAATAAGGCAAGATAAAGTTGTTGGTTTTTTTTGGTTGGCAACTTGAGTTTTCATTCGTTAGAAGTTTGGTTGGTCGCTTGAGTGCTTATTTATTTATTTTTTTTTGAGATGAGACACCATTGCATCCTTTTTTTCTTTTTATTTTTTTAATTCTTTTTCTTCAATCTCTTTTCGTTTTGGCCCTCCATGTGTTTCTCACATATACATGTACGTGTAATAACAAGTGTTGGAAAAGCTTAATTAATTAACCATGTTGAATGGCCATATATTTTGAGACTTGATTTTAAGTGAGTTTTATGGTCAAAGTGGGTTAGTATTTTCCTTCGTTAATTTTTTGAGATGGTATATTATATGCTTAAAATGATAAATAAGTGAATGAAATGTCCAAAGTATATAACTTAAAACCTCATTAAAAAGTTTTAGTAGGATTAAGTTCCATGGGATTCGAAAAGTTGCAACTCTAAAATTAAACCTGATTTTAATCCTGCATTATGGCAGGTTAATTGCCTGTATAGAAGCTATGTTTATAGCAGGTTAATGGCTATAAATTCAAAGGTTACATATCCCTCCCTTGTATGGCTATAAATTGGCATATCCTTCTCAAATTGTCTGCACTCAGAAAGTACACAAACTCTGTGCTCACATTTCTCTAGCGTCGGGCTTACATATGATAGTTGTCATGCTCGTTTCAAGTTCGTTAGAGTAATGACGAGATGCACGTTAGCTATTATTAGTCGTTGTATCCTAGAAGACATACACCAATGAATCTTCCACCGAAAGTGGGGCATGAATCTGTTTTAAGAACACAATATTGTACACGGTCTCGGCTTTCTATCATCAAAATTCGTTTGTGTTCGTGAATTGTAATTGTGCTCATTTGTTTTGTATTTGCATGATTTTAATATAATTTTTGTTTTAATTTTCGGCTATTTGTTCGTCCTTGTATTGCGCTGCTAACAACAAGAATTGTGAAAAGTTGTGTGTACACGTGGTAAAAACTTTAGCAGAATTTTATGTAGCTGTCGAAAATTAATTAGAGTTTCTTTTCTTTGCTTCTTTTTTTTTTTTTTTTCTTTTTCTTCCTTGTGAACAGCTAGTGAGAGTTTTTTAAGGTTTTATAAAGGCGTATACATATCTTTCCGGCTCATATTTTACTTCCTTTTCTTCTCTCTTGTTATTGCAGTTATGCTGTATTATTTTGTCATTTTCATCATTTTTCTATCTTCACCAGAAAAAAAATAAAAGAAGAGTGATAATGAAACAAAAATAAAGGCAAAGAATTAAGGATAAAGATTGAGGAAATAACGAAAATGTCAAGAACAATCTGGGAGAAGAAAAATATTATGGTTGAGAAAAATGAATTTGTAAGAGAGAATGATAATAAAAAAAGAGGTGAAGGATGTGCAAAAGGTTCGAGAATAATATGAAATTATTGAAATCTTTTTTTCCTAAATAAATAAATATATACTTTCGCTTTTTATTTATGCTTGGCTTTTGTTACTTCTTTATTCAAATAATATTTTTCTTCTAGAAATGTTTTGAAGTCCTGATTAATTTTTCTTGATAACTTTTTAAATTGGACAAAGATGTTCAAGAAAATTATTTTCTTGTCAAAAATAAAAGATTTTTTTTTTATAAAACATTATTGTGCAAACCACAAATTAGTTAATAACCCATATGGCACGTACCCCAAATTAGTTAATAAAATAAATTATTAATATCTCAAAAATTAAACACGTAAAAAGGACCAATAAATTGCCGACAACAAATGCGGCAAATAAAATTAGAATGACAGAAAAGTTCAAAACAAGGTATGAAAAACGACAACAATTTGAGAATAACAACGTAAAATACAAATACACCAGACGCGACAATAATGTTCAAAAGAACGAAAGAAAGCACAAAATAAACAAGAAAAAGGAAAGGAGATTAACAAGAATGAAATGAAAGTAAGAACAAAATGATGCACAAATGAAAATAATTCAATTCGAAACGACGAAAGAATAAAAACCATAATAAACAACATACTTTTCAAGAAAAATAAAAGGAAAGACGACAAAATGGAAACAACGACAAGAAATCAGAAAGTAAGAAAGTAAAGAAACAATAATGAGATGAAAACGACGCGTGAAAATGAGAAAATAAGAAGAGGGACAAGAACTAAAAAGAGGACTGTGAAATGGACACATAGAGCGACAACAATCATGTCAGAACGACGAAAGAAGATAAATGCCATAAGAAACGACATACTTTTCAAGAAAATGAAAGGAAAGACGATAACATGTGAACAACGACAATAACGAAGAAACTAAAGTAACAAATTTGATGAAAACAACACAATAGACGATCAAACGACAAGATAAGGAGTGGAACAAGAACTAAAAAAGGACCGTGAAATGAACTCACAAAACGACAACAATCACGTCAAAACAACGAAAGAAGAAAAAAGCCATAAAAAACGACAAACTTTTCAAGAAGAATGAGAGGAAAGACGATGTCATGTGAACGTCAACAATAAATTGGAAACCGCAACAAAACAAAAAGGCCATGTACGTTTTTTTTTTTTTTTTAAAAACGACATTGACTTGATAATAACGGCAAAAAAAAAAAAAAACTTATTTATACGGTAATATCGACAGACATTATTATCATCTTGATCAATAATAATAAAAAATACTTCTTAAAAAATTTTATCATTTTTTAGTCGATATAATTCTTGAGATAGAGTTGTCGTCTAACAAAAAATGAAACAACAATTTGAGTTCAGTAAGAAAAAAAAAATGTCGAAAATTAGAACTGCTTAGTAGACGCAAATACGAGTCTATATGGCAATGAAATTCTTTACACAGTAAGGCCTCTGCCCATTATAGTTGCCCGGGGGATCATAGTAGCAAACTAATCAAGGTACCACCATTGTTGCACCTGACCTTAGCACAGCCAAGCCTAACCGAGTCACCTGAGTGTACTGCCCACAGATCTTGCTACATGAGTTGGAGTAGTAGTCGTAGTAGGTCTTCTCGCTCGCCCACACTCATATGGTCTCTGTGACGGAAAGAGGTCGTGACTGCTCCATGCAAGGTTCTCGCCGTAAGGCCCGTCGGACTGCACCATGCTGCAGTCACTGACATGTTTGTTGAGATGTTGTAGCGCAAAAGCCGCTAGTCTATTGTCCCATGTCATGAGACCAACCTCAACTTATCACGCCTCGGAGTACGAAAGGTAACGTGGCAGTTTAATTAAGTTAATTAAGTAGAAATTTTAATTAAAACACAAGTTTAAGAATTTAATTAATTATGAAAAACGTAATAATTTAAAATCTTTTTTTAAGCAAATAATTATAATAATTAAACAAATAAGGTAAAACAAAATGAAATAAAATAAAATAAAATAATAAAGAGAGAGAAAACCACGTGTTGGGTCCCACTAACTTGCAATTTGTTCATACACATAGTATCGATAATATTTAAATTACAACCATAGTCCAAAATAAAGAGAAAGATTAAAGTAATACATGCCTTGATTAATTTATACAACAACCTACCCAGGGTTTCTACTGGTCACAAGTCTGATCTGCAGACTCTTCGTCGGTCTTAAGTTGTATTCCACCTAGGGGAAGATTTTAAAAACAATTAAATGTGAGCGAAAGACTCAGTAGGACTATAATTTGAATATAAAATTTCCTTTCAAAGAAATAATTAGAAAACAGAGTTGAATAAATAAATTCATTTAAATAAATCTTATTTAAAATAGTTCGTCTAAAAAGTACCTTTTATCTTTCTTGGGCAAACTATGATTATCACCACCGTAGTGGCCCAGTTGGGTTTCGGGCCCTGCCCTCAAGGTCGCATGCCACATGACCCGATCTCTGATATGGCATCATGCCCATCTATGTGTTTATATTATTGTTTAAAACCCATTTACTAATTATTTTCATTTATATTCATTATGTGGTTCATTATGAAAATTACTTCAATCTTCTGTTTGTAAAAAAAACCAATAAAATCCCTTTTCAATCAATCATTAATAACATTTTGATAAAAATCCTTTTGAGGCCAAAATCATTTAAAACTTGGCTACCAAGAAGAAAGGGTGGAAGTCCTATCTCAATACTCGTGCCAATGTCCCACACCGTAGTCTCGGTCCGCTATACGTTAGCTCTGTGGAACCACGAACAACCTTAGATATACAGAAACTAAGTCTATCAGTATTTAGCTTAAGATATCCTATGTTGCTAAGCTATCTCATGGTGTCCTAGTGTGCTATTTGTGTTTATAAAATCATATTGCAAGATTAAAATCTCAATCGGGATTCAAAATAGTAAAAATGAGTAAAAAATGACAAATTTTCACAATGTTCGATCGGCCTGTCGATCTCTCTGGTCCGACTTGTCGAATTGTGCAGTTTGGCCTACCGACTATCTGGGTCCTGTCGGCCAAACTTTTTCAAGTTCGGCTTGTCGAAGGTATGAGTCTGGCCTGTCAGATTCATGAACCCGACCTGCCAAATTAGAAAACTCTAAAATTTTTTAGAACTTGAGCCTCGGCCTCCCTGAGCTCAAATCTTCAATTTCAATCTATTTTCTCAATTTCCAAGTATAAATAATGATCATAATGGATTTTTAAGCATAGTAAATTAACTTTTAACATATTTAAACCAGATTTACACAAAGATTTTTGAATAAATCCGAAAATGATAAAAATGGAGAAATATAAAAAAACTTGATTTAAATCTGTTTTTCGTCAAACTAAGCTTAGATTCTAGTTATTTTAAGTTTCTCTAACTATATTAAAAGTTTTCTAAGCCTAAGAAAGCTTGGATTTTAAAATACAAAGAAAATTGAAAAAATTGAAAAAGTTTGGGATTTTGAAAACTAACCTCGGATTGAAGCTTTAAATCGAGTTTGTAATTATCCAAACATGTTCTCGAGCTTCCAATCCACTGAAAACTGAAGCCTGGGCTTGATTTTGAACAAAATTTGAGAGAAAGAGGGAGAAAAAGAGAGACAGTGAAAGAGAAAGAGAGAGAACGAGAGAGAGATGGGGAGAGAGAGTGTGCGTGGGAATGAGGGAAAGAAAGAGAGAGGGAGAGGTTAAATAAGCAAAAAGGAAGGCAAAATCAGTGAAAGAAAACCGTGTATCATCCACGGTTTTGAAAAAAGACGTGGTTGGTATTTGACAAATTGTTTTGTTTCAAAATTCAAAACAACAAATAAAAACAATTAAGAGTAATTAAAAATCACTAAAATAATTAAAAATAATATTAATTTAGAAATACCACAAAATAGTCAAATTAAGTTTAAAACATTCATCATGGCATACTAATCCACCATTTTACATACTAATATTACTTAATTAATTTCAATGCGTTACAACTCTCCACTCCCAAAAGAAATTTCGCTTTCGAAATTTACAAATCAATTTAGAAACAGAATAAATGTGGATACAACTCTTGCATGATCGATTCTAACTTTCAAGTGGCTTTATCTACCCCGTGATGTTGCAACACGACCTTCACTAATGGTATATCGTGACGTCGTAAATTGATCACTTTCTGATCAATAATCTGAACTGGCACTTCTTCGTATGTCGTATCTTTTTGAATCTATACATCCTGGAACAAAATAATCTTGTTTTGCTCTGGTGGACATTTACGAAGCATCGATACATGAAATACATCATGAGCATGAGAAAGCTTGGGAGGAAGATCGAGCCGATAAGGTACTGCATCGACACGCTATGTAATCTTAAATGATCCAACATACCTCGATGCAAGCTTACCACTTACTCCTAATCGTGTGGTGCCTCTGTGAGGTGATACCTTCAAGAGAACAAAATCTTCTACCTTGAATTCTAAGGGTCAACGTCTTCTATCCACATAACTCTTTTGCTTACTCTGAGCTGCTTTTAATAGATCTCGGGTTACAGTGACCTTCTCATTGTTGTCATGGATCTCATCTGGCCCGAGACTAACCC
Source organism: Artocarpus hirsutus (assembly GCA_946598075.1). Classification (NCBI taxonomy): domain Eukaryota; kingdom Viridiplantae; phylum Streptophyta; class Magnoliopsida; order Rosales; family Moraceae; genus Artocarpus; species Artocarpus hirsutus. Next base: position 15,389 of record CAMOHE010042993.1, read on the forward strand.
TGTTTTCTGGTTTTGCCCAACATACTAGTGACCAACACGGTCATCCATAAAGTGCTTCAAATGGTGCCATGCCAATGCTCGCTTGGTAGTTGTTGTAGTACGCAAACTCGGTCCGATGCAAGTACTTCTTCTAGTTCCCACTGAAGTCTAACGCACATGCACGTAACACATCCTCGAGGATTTGAATGACCCACTCAGATTGTCCATCGGTCTGAGGATCAAATGCTATACTAAAGTTCAAATTTGTACCCAAGGCCTCCTGAAAGCTCCTTTAGTACTTGGCATTGAACCTGGTGTCTCTATTAGATGTGATGGATAACAGTACTTCGTGCAACAGTACTATGTTTTATAGGTACAATTCTCTAAGAACTCTCCTCGAGCATGTCAACCTAAAAGGAATGAAATGCATTGATTTCGTTAATCTGTCGACCATGACTCAAATTGCATCGTGCCTTTGCTTCGTCCTCAGCAAACTAGTAAGAAAATCCATCGTGATGTACTCCCATTTCCACCCTGGAATAGGAAGTGGCTTGAGTTGACGTATTGGCTTCTGGTGCTCAGCCTTCACTTGGAAACAAGTAGCACATTTGGCCACGTATTCTCAGACATTCTTCTTCATACCTCTCCACCAGTATTGCCTCTTCAGGTCACGATCCATCTTTGTACTCCCTAGATGAATGACGAATTTAGACTTGTGGGCTTCATCCATCACGGCCTTCGTCACTTCTCCGATTGCTGGAACTGCTAAATGCTCCTTGAAGTACAGTGATCCATCGGCATGTATCCTTTATTCTTTAAATTGCTCTCTATTTTGAATTCGTGTCTAGATTCCCTAAAGGTGCTGGTCTCACCACTGATTCTGTTTCACCATCTAAACGAGAGTTGGGGTAGTCTCCATATAGTACACCAAAACTCGGCCATAATCTTGGTAGTACTGTAGCCCATACTCACTCATTGTTGCGTCCCTTTTCTAATCCTTGAGAGCCAAACTAGCGAGAATCCCTAAAAACTTTTGGCTGAGTGCATCTGCGACCACGTTAGCTTTCCCGGGATGGTACTACAGTGCAAAATCATAGTCTTCCATATATTTCATCCACCTTCGCTACCTCAAGTTCAAGTCCCTCTGGGTGAACAGATACTTCAAACTCTTGTGGTTAGAGAAAACCTAAAATGTTACTCCATACTGATAGCATCTCCAGATCTTCAACGCATGAATCACCACTGCGAGATCTAAGTCATGAGTAAGATAATTTTGCTTGTGAGATCATAGTTGTCTCGATCCATACGCTACCACATATTCGTGTTGTATCAATATGCACCTAAGCTCGTATCCCGAAGCATCTGTACAAACTTCGTATGGCTCATCACTATTCGGGATGATCAACATTGGAGCTGTAGTCAACTGATTCTTTAACTCTTGGAAGGCAATCTTGCATTCTTCATCCCACTCAAATCTAACATTCTTCCTGATCAGTCTTGTCAGTGACACTGCTATCTTTAAGAAGTCATTTACAAATTTCCTATAATATCCTATGAGTCCCAAGAAACTATAGATTTCTGCTACATTCCTTGGTCGTTCCTACTCTACTATGGCTTCTACCTTGGACGGATTCACAGAATACCTTGCTCGGAAATAACATGTCCTAGAAACTTGCCCTCTGTCAACCAAAACTCACACTTTTCTTTCTTGGCATACAATTGGTGCTCCCGTAGAGTCTGAAGCACGATTCTGAGGTGCTGCTCATGCTCCTCCCAAGTCTTAGAGTAGACCAAAATATCACAATGAATACGATCATAAACTGATCCAGATAAGGCCTGAATATCCTGTTTATTAGGTCCATGAAAGCTGCCAGTGCATTTGTTAATCCAAATGGTATCACCAGAAACTTAAAGTGTCCATACCGGTCCTAAAAGCTGTTTTAGACATGTCTTCTTCTCTAATCCTGAGCTGGTGATATCCTGACCGCAAATCTATTTTCAAGAAATACAACGAACCTCCCAATTGATCAAATAGTTCATCGATCCTAGGCAGAGGATACTTGTTCTTCACGGTGACTTGATTTAGTTACCGATAATCTATGCATAGCCTTAGAGTTCCATCGTGCTTATTAGTGAATAAGAATGGTGCTCCCTACGGCGATGTGCTATTGTGGATATATCTCTTGTCGGCAAGCTCCTGAAGTTTCTTTCTCAATTCTTTCATTTCTGTCGGTGCCATCCAATAAGGTGCTACATAAATCAATGCTGTTCTTGGAAGTAGCTTGATGCTAAGCTCAATCTCCCGATGCTGTGGTAATCTTGGCAACTCGTCAGGGAAGACATCTTCAAACGCATCAACTACTGAAATTGCTATACTTTTCCTCGAGGCATTGGGCTCTCCTACTAGTTTCATGAGAAAAGCATAACAAGCTACATTCTTCCGTCCTCACAAACATGTCTTTATAAGATACTCACTCATTATTTGATCATTACCACCCTGGTAAGTGATCGTCGTCCCCCTATCGGATACTAAGGTCACTCTCCTAAGTTGACAGTTTACAACCGCATTGTACTTGGAGAACCAGTCCATCCCTAAGATTACATCATATGAACTCATGGGGATTACAATCAAATCACTCTTTAGAATCTCATCCCCAATCTTTATTTTACAGGATTTACATACATAATTCATGCACACTCGCCCCAAGGGTGAGGCTATAACTAAAGGCTCATCAAATTCTTCTATCCCAAGGCATGTACTAAAGAACTTGACATGAGAGAATGAGTGGCACCAGTATCAAATAAGACATGGGCTAAGGACTGAGAAACTAGAATCGTACCATCGACAACCGTATTGCTGGTTTGGGCATCCGAACTCCCTGATGTCATCGTATGAACCTGAACTGAAGCTTTTTCTTTTTCTCTACCAACATTGCTAGGTCTTGGATTAGCCGGCAGATATTGCTGCAATGGAGGTGATTGCACGCTAGCTGTACTTGACGCTCGATACTAAGGGGCATTACGTTGAAAGTTTTGCGGTTGGTGTCCTTGTGTTGGGTATGGGAGTTGCTAGGGAGAGAATTGATGGAATTGGAGCTGAGGGAATTGCTGAGGTGGCGGTAGAGTCTAAGGATAAGGCTGACGACTGGCTCTTTCTTTGGCCTAAAGTCCTCGATGAGCACTCTTGATCGGGCAGTTCCTCTTGATGTGTCCCGGCTACTGGCAATAGTGACAATGAAAGATGTAGGGATTGCTATGTCCATTGCTGGATAAACTATTGCTTTTGCTATTCACATTGCCCAGTTGACTCTTCCTTTGAGTTAGACGGCTGCTGGTGTTCCTCCTATCGCTCTTTTGTGGTCTTCCTGACGTCTTTGCTTGGTCTTTGTAATACTGCGTATAATTATTTTCCACAGATATAGCTGACGATATAAGTTCACCAAAATTCCTGAGTCGCAAGGCAACCACCTGTCGTTGAATAGAAGCCTTAAACCCTTCTTGAAATTTAATACATTTCTTGCGTTCCGATGCCATTATAGATGGAGCAAAACTGGCTAGCTTGTTAAACTTTGCCTCATACTCCTGAATTAACATATCACCTTGTTGCAATCTATAAAACTCAGCCGCCTTCTAGACTTTATATCCTTGCAGAAAGTAACGGTCATAGAACAGCTCCTCGAACCTGTCCCAGCTAATGTTCCTGTTATTCTTGTAACGCCCGCCTAAATTTATGTAACGGATTATGTTATGATAAATAACGACGTTTAATGTTATATTTATGATATGTGTTATGATATATGATAGATGGTGCTAACCATTTTATTCTAAGTGTTGTGACAGGTGACGCTCGCGTGGAATTGATGTGCTCAAATGTTCATGTCATTAATGTTATATGTTTAATTATATTTTTTTTATTGATAATTAAATTTTATGAATGATTTTTGGTATTTAAGGACAGATCGGCAGGCCAGACCATTCAGTTCGACAGGCCGAAATGTTTTCCTCAGAACGGCAAGCCGATGTTATATCATCGGTAGGCCAGACTTCAGTGATCGGCAGGCCGAAGATAGAGATCGACAGGCCGATGACAGCTGACAAGCAGTCAGCAGAAATTTCACAAAATTATGATAAGGTTGAATTTGTGATAAGGATAATTTATTCTGGATAATTAACATAATTATGGGATGATTTGTTTAATTTTGGTAAAGAAACATTTGACTTTTGAATTAATTGAATTAATGGATAAGTTTTCCATTTTTTTTTAGAAGCAAAGTATGGAAACTCGAAACGTTCTTGGAAATTCTGATTTTTCTCGTTTAATCTCCTCCATTTCCATGTGGAAAATCCCCAATAATAGTCAGAAAATTCTGAAATGCCTCTCATTCTTTTTTCACAACTTTCATTTCACACAAACGCTCTCTCCCTCTCACTCTCACGTACTCTCTCTCTCAAATTCTCTCTCTCGAATTCTCTCTCTTTCTTGCTCTTCCTATCACATTTCTTTTCTTCTTCCTCCTCTCAAATTTCCCTGCAATTCTTTTGTTAAAATATCAAAAAATTTCTTTGGAGATAATTCAAGAAATTTTAAGAAGAAATCGTTCTAAGGTATGAACTCAATCTCATAAATTCTTAAGCATATTTTTCTCCTGTATTGTGACTGCTATATCTTTCTCTACGAATTTTATTTTACTCTGAATTTTTAGTATGTTAATTATGCACGCGTTATGAGATTCTCCTCCAAATTTCACTTTAATCCGAATTTTATATAAAAAGTTATGAATTTTCTCCTCTCCACCACTCACAGTAAATTGTTGCTGATCAGTTTGGTTGCACATATGTATAGTTATTGTTTTTGTTGTAAATGAATGTTGTTTTGCACGAAATTTGGTGGATATGTATATATATATGTTAAGTATAGGACTGGAAAGTTTGGTAATGATTTGATGAGTATTTCATGAGTTATAGAATTTTTAATAAA
>CAMOHE010042994.1:0-35160 GCA_946598075.1 Artocarpus hirsutus
AAAAGTTTAGTCTACCAAACTGTTTAAACCGATTTTAAAGTTTGTTTTGAAATTTTGTTTGAATTATGGTTTTGTTAATTTGGCATTGATAAACCATGAAAAATAAATAAATTTGAAATATTTGGAATATTTAAAAAAAAAAAATTTGCATGCATGGATCTTGGGACATGTTTATCAAATTGCGTCTAAATTTAAGTAGTCTATTTTATCAATAATGATAACAAGGATGAAAGTAACGATTATTGTGACCTCCATAAGGAGGCGTTACATCTCAACCGGTATTCCTATTCGATTTCTAAAAGAAGTCAATTGGGTCTTTGTATGCTGCGGTGCACTTCAGTGGCTGTATGGTCCATCCAAATATATTACTCCTCTATCTAACGAGGACGTTAATCTCGCAGAAGCTGCACTATTAGCCATGAAGATAACACTACCCTCAGTTGGTGAGATGCGAAAGAAGAAAGCTACAGACAAAGCAACAAAGAAGAGGAGTTGTACTGGTGAACCATCGACACCAAAAAGGTGACTCCTCTAACCGCTTCATCTAATCTCCCTCCACCTCCTCCCTCCAACATACAGCCCCCACTGTTGAAGAAAAGAAAGGGTGGAGAGCCTTTTGCTTCGACCAAGGATGTCAAATAAAGGGTTCCCGAGAAGACCCTTGATGTCCCTAAAGACATCAGCATTATTCAAGACAGAGAGACGGCGACAAGAGTGGCCATAAAGTTTTACTTCAACAAAGATGAGAAACTTCTTGGAGGGAAGCTGTTCGCTTAGCTCTACAACGAATCGGCTGTAACAATGGGATAGGTAAATCGCCTAAGCATATTCAATCTGTTTGGTTGCAGTCGTATCGTTTCATACTGAATTTTTGTTATGTAGGCTCTTTTGCTTCACAAGCTCTTTGTGAATAAGGCTGTTGACAAATACGAGCAAGAGCTGCTGAAAAATAGAGAGCTTGGAGAAGAGCTGAGGAAGACAAAATTGAGAGAGATGACAAGCAAAAGGAGCTCAATGATGTGGCTAACGCACTGAACAAATCGAACAAAAAGGTGCTGAGCTTGGCCAATAGCCTTTGACTTTCAAAGGAAGAAGTTGACAATCTGAAGAAGATAGTGGCTACAAAAGACAAAGATATTGAAGAAATCAAGAAGCAGTTGCTCGAGGTTCATGGCACTTCCTCTTTCAAGGCATGACTCAAGGCCTTGTTGGAATTCAAGTTTGACCAACTTAGCCCCAAAGCGATCGATGAAGAGATCAAGGAATTGCAAGGACTATGATCCCAGGACAACTTAACCATTCAGGTCATCGATCAAGGCGAATCGAGTATAATGGCCCAAGGAAATGCATTAATAAAATCCAATATTTAATTGGTTTAATTAATGAATTTACCTTTATAAATTGTTTTTTTTTAGCCAAGCTGGGCCTAGGAATTCAAGGCAGCCATCTAGGGCAAAAGCATCATTTTTCATGGAATGAGCGGTACGAACCCCGAAATGCATAAGTTAGAGATGAATGACGCATCCGCTCTCCAATAATTTCATTTCTTTCAATGCCGATATTAGCGCCTTGGGAGTTTTGAAAATCTTCCCCGAATATACAAACTTTCCACCTCCGGAGGGTCGGAATGTGATTTTGCGACGTCGGCAATTTATCTTAGTAGCATATTTTCCTAGGAAATCCATTCCCAAGATAACATCATAATCATGAATATCGATTATTATTCAATCAATAAACAATTCTCTATCACAAATGATAATTGGTACGTGACGTAACCAATAATCAGAACTTAATACCTTCGAGCTATGACATCAGGTCACCAGGCTGTCCCCACCGATCCTACCATTCTTGAGCCGAATATCATCCCGACGTCAAGTGGTGAAGTCATGGAGCCCCCAATTGTCGAGCTGTCTGAGGGCGAAAATGTTTAACTTGTGAAAGGAGGAGATTCTTGAGAGACGTTTCTATTTTATATTTGAACTGTTTGTCTTTGTTTTAATTATATCAAAATTTTTATTTCTATGAATGAAACTTCAATCTTAAATTCAACTTTATGAATTCAGCATTAGATTACTCGCGCTTTTATATAGTATGCTGCGACCAAACTCTTAGTCAATCAAAAGCAATCAAACTAATAATGCATGATAAATCGAAGTATCTAATTGGATCCAAAGGGATCATTATAATATAAAATGGAGCCGTTATTTGAGCATAAACCAAACTCTTAAAGGTTAACATAGTTATGGCGAAAACAGAGCCATGTAGATGGCGATTTGAGATTAGACTCTTGGAGAGTAGATCAAACCAAGCATGGCGTTGAGCCAATAGGATAAATGTGTGAGATCGGACCAAGAGTTGAATTGACTAACTGAATTTAGTGCCACAAAAATGATGATACAGGATCGAACTCTAAGAGAGTTGATCGAATTCACTTTACCATTTGAGCTCCTATTAAGGCACCAGTTCATGAGTCTAGTTTTAGATTAAATTGATGGAGAAACAAAATTGTTCAGATCAAGCAGGTCGAGTCCGATTAACATAGAGATGATGACCTATGCATGTTTGGATCGGATTGGTTAAGACCATGAAGATTGCAATGTGAAGTAGGCCATAAAGATGGCAACTAGAAAACATTCGGATCGAACTAGTTAGGTCCAAAGTAAGGCCATGAAGATGGCAATGCAATATCAGATCGAATAGGTCGAGTCCGAAGTCTGGCCATGAAGATGGCAGATTGATAGCGTTCAAATCGAACTGGTCGTGTCTGAAGTAGAGCCATGAATATGGCATGTAGAAGCATTCAGATTGAGCTGGTCGAGTTTGAAGTAGGGCCATGAAGATGGCAAATCGATAGCGTTCATATCAAACTAGTCAAGTCCAAAGTAGAGCCATGAAGATGGCAAATCGATAGCGCTTGGATCGAACTAGTCGAGTCTGAAGTAAAGCCATGAAGATGGTATGTAGGAGCATTCAGATCAAGCTGGTTGAGTCTAAAGTAGGGCCATGAAGATGGCAAATTGATAGCGTTCAGATCGAGCTGGTCGAGTCTGAAGTAGAGCCATGAAGATGGCATGTAGGAGCATTCAGATCGAGCTGGTCGAGTCCAAAATAGGATTACAAATATTTGCCGTTTATCCTTAAAAAAAACTTGTCAATGATTTAGGGAAATAAAATTTGAATTAATAAAGTGGCTGCACTCATTTATAGTCTACAAGTTGCCTACATACCCCCATGTATGGGGATCAAGCCAAATGTAGTTCAATTACATAAGCCAATATAAAGAAAGTGAAATGAGTGTTTACACATAATACTTCCTTAAATGATTATAGTTCTAGCTCTTGGTAATAATTGATCCATCTAACTTCTCCAACTTACACACTCTGTCTCGAACAACTGGCCGAATTCGATAAAGGCCTTCCCAGTTAGCCACCAATTTTCTAGCATAAACTTCGTTCGTAATCTAAAAGACTTTTTTGAGCACGAGTTCTCCTTCCTGTAATTTTCTAACTTTAACCTTTCGATTGGAATACCTAGGGACGGCTTTCTGATAACAACCAGGGCAATATAAGGCTTTGTCCTTTTTTCTCATCTATCAGGTCCAATGCATCCTGCATCATTTCATCATTTTTTGCTTCGTTCAAGAGCGAGTAATCAACTCAAAGATCTCGAGTGACTACTCTGTTGGAATAGCAGCTTCTGTTCCATACACAAGCGAAAAGGGGGATTCGTCGATAACCTTTCTCGAAGCCTTTCGGTAGGCCCAAGGCACCATCGGGAGTTCCTCGACCCAACATCCTTTTCGTGCCTTAAGTTTCTTCTTTAGATTCTTCACAATCGTCTTATTTATTGCTTCTGCTTGGCCATTTCCTTACGGGTACCTTGGTGTTGAGAAGCTTAAAATAATATCCCAATTGTGGCAGAACTTCTTGAAGGACAAGGACATGAATTGAGAGCTGTTATCAGTGACGATCTCCCTCGAAACTCTAAACTGACAGATGATGTTCCTCCAAATGAAACTTTTGACAACTTGTTCTTTAACATCAACAAATGCTTCAGCTTTGACCTATTTGGAGAAATAATCCATGAGGACGAGGAGTTACTTTACTTGCCCGGGAGCAAAGAGGAAACGGTCCGACCACGTCCATTGAGTACTTCATGAAAGGATAGGGCAAATTGACCAAAGAAAGTTCTTCAGCTGGTTGGTGCATAATGGAAGTGTGCCACTAGCAGTTGTCGCATTTGCCAGCGAAGTTCTCATAGTCGTTCTACATTGTTGGCCAGTAGAATCCTTGCTTCTTAACCTTATTGCACAGTGATCTCCCACCTGAATGATTACCGCGCGATCCTTCTTGAACTTCTCGAATGACTTTCTCAACCTTGTCTTCCCCAAGACATCGAAGATAAGGTACTATGAAAGAATGCCTATAAAGTTTTCCATCAATCATGTAGTACCTTGCTGCTTGAACTTTGATCTTTCTCGTAAGTCTGCTTGTCTTCGGATAGCCAACCGTCACATATGTACATTTGAATGGAAGTCCTCCAATCGTCCCTTGGGTCAACATAATTCGTCATCTCGACCAGTTCTACACTCGGACTATCAATTTACTCCAAGGGGATTATTCTCCTTTCATTTACTTCGACCACAGATCCTAAATTTGCGAGTACATTGGCTCTAGAGTTTTGTTCTCGTGGGACATGCTTTACTTCAAACTAGTTGAACTAGGCCTTAAGCTTGGTGACTAAACTTAGGTATAGAAGCATTTCTCATCTTGTGCCTTGAACTCTCAATTTACTTGGTTGATGACCAACATGGAGTCGCTTTCTAGAACGAGTTTAGTAGCCCCCAACGCTGCAGCGAGCGTTATACCAGCAATCATAGCCTCATATTTGGCTTCATTGTTGGTATCCCCAAATCCTAGTCAAAAACTCTGTTCGATATTTTCACCAGTTGGGGACTTCAATACCACTTCTATCTCATTGCTCAATCCATCAACTTGTACAATCCATGTCACTGAGCTGTGTCCTTTAGGCCTGTACGTTAATTCGATGACAAAATCCATGAGCACTTGAGCCTTTAGCGTTGTCCAAGATTTGTACTTGATGTCAAACTCCCTCAACTTGACTGCCCATTTCGTCATTCTTCCGGAGACGTCTAGCTTGTGCAAAATCGCTTGCATTGGGTAAGACAACAACACCACTATAGTGTGGCCTTGAAAATGCGAACGGAGCTTCTGAGCCAACATGACAAGTGCAAAGGTGAGCTTTTCAATGATTGAGTACCTTGTTTCAGCATCCAACATGGCATGGCTCATGAAGAATACTGGTTTTTGGACTACATCTTCCTCTCGTACAAGGGCCGAACTTACCGCTGTCTCTGAAATTGACAAGTACAGTTATAGTGGTTTGTCATCTTTTGGCTTCAATAGGATCGACGGAACCGTCAAGCATCTCTTCAATTCCTGGAAAGTCATTTTTCATCGCTCATTCCACTCAAATTTTGTATTCTTCTTGAGCAACTGGAAACAAGGAAGACATCTGTCAGTGGATCGGGCAATGAATTGAGTAAACATGGCAACTCGACTAGTAAGTTTCTGTATTTCCCGCTTGGTTCTTGGCAAACGCATCAATTGAAAAGCTTTTGTTTGATCCAAATTCACCTCGATTCCTCACTTTGTGACGAGATACCTCAAGAACATACTGCTTGCCACCCCAAAACTGCACTTCTCTGGATTCAACTTCATGCCATATTTTTAGAGAACATGAAGCATTCTTGCAGGTGTTGGACATGGAGATGAGCCTACAAAGACTTAACCAACATGTCATCGATGTCAACTTTCATGTTTTTACCAATTTGCTGTTTGAACATCATATTGACAAGCCTTTGGTAAGTAGTTCCCAAGTTCTTTAACCCAAAGGGTATAACCTTGAAACAAACAATCCCTTGCTCAATTATAAAAGCGATCTTTTCCTGGTCGTCAGGATGTAGAAAGATTTGATTGTAGCCAAAGAATGCATCAAGAAAACTTAAACTCTCATGACCAGCTGTTGCATCGTTGAGTCGATCGATATGCGGAAACATGTAACTGTCTTTTGGATAGGCTTTGTTTAAATCGGTAAAATCAACGCACATGCGCCACTTACCATGCTTCTTCTTTATGATCACCATGTTGGTGAGTCAGTCAGGATACTAAATAAAACGTATGAACCGGCCTCAAGTAGTCTCCTCACTTCATCTTTCACGACGTTGTTTTGTTCAATTCCCAGCTTTCTTCTCTTCTGCCTAACAGGTTTGTGGTCTGGATTGAGGTTTAATCGATGCAAGATTATGCTAAAGTTGATTCCAGGCATATCTACATGGGACCATGCGAAAAAATCATTGTTAGCTTTAAGAAATTCAATTATTTGGGATTTTATACCCGTATCAAGTTGTGACCCGATCTTTACTGTACGCCTTTCATCTAGCGGATCAATTTGAACTTCATCAAGCTACTCTAGAATCGATTCGACACAGCTTTGGTTACTAGGCCATCTCTGCTAGGTTGCCTGTAATTGCTATAAAGCCTTTTTCTGCTTCATAGCCATGACGTAATAGCTCAGCGCTGCCTCATGGCTGCCCCAAATATCCCTGATCCCTCGCTTCGTTGGGAACCTAATCGGTTGGAGGTATGTTGATGGGACAGCTTTCATGGCATGAATCCACGGTCTCCCAAGAATGATATTATAACCCGAAGGGCAATCAATGACGAGAAAACTCATCATCTTATTTTCTCCTGCTGCAGAAACAAGAAGTTTTATTTGGTCGATAACCATAGTCGCTTCTCCGTTAAATCCCACCAACGACGTGGCTGATTTCTCTACCTCTTCCTCGCTAATCTCCATCTCTTTCAGCATTGAAAGGAATAATATGTTGGCGGGGCTTCCATTGTTGACCAATATTCTGCTAGTCTCACAATTCATTATATTAAGTTTGATTACCAAAGCATCGTCATGCGGGTTGTCAAGCCTGAAGGCCTCGTCACTACGAAATGAAATAACGTGTTTACCATATTCTTTAGATGTCGAACTGACTGTAGCTTGGTTCGCTCTTTGTTGGTGTGCCTTCATTTATTTGGCAGAATCATTACTAAAACGTAGCCTCCACAAATGGCCCCAATTATCTTTCTGACAGGTGGTGGCGACAGGGTTTTATCTTGGATTCGATGATCCTTTTGTCCTTCCTTTTCTCTGTCGAGCCTGTAAACTTTCATTCCTTTTTTAGACAAAAATTCCCTCAGATGTCCTTTCTTAACAGTTCTACAATTTCTGATCACAATGCCTTGCAATCAACCATCAAATGCCTTGTGTCTCAATGGAACTCATAGTATTTTGACTGGTCATGTGAACAACTTGGTGCCATTTTGCTCGGCCATTGAACATAATCTTTGCCTTCAAGCTGAGTGACTAATTCGAATGGTGATATGCTAAGGGCTTACTTTGGGGGCGATAACGGTCTCATCCTAGATTATGACCTGTCTTCTTTCTGCCTCCACTTCCTCTTTGGCAGTGTTCTCATTCGTCCCCTTCGATCTGACTATACCCTCTGCTTCTAACTCCACTTATTCTGGTCTCTAGTTCTCGCTAGCTCTTGTTCACATCTTTTGTTTTCCTCTTTTAGGTCGATCCATCCTTTTGCTCTGTTTAGGGCTTCCTAGATGGTGTGTGGATAGTCAAAGCAAATGTTGTTCTTGAAAAAGGACTTGTGCAAAAGTCTTTTCTTCAATGCTTCTTAAGCCGTTCCATCCTCTAAATCTAAAATCTCTGAGAATGCTTTGCTAAATCTCTTGATATGAGCCCGCAACGACTCGCTTGGGCTCTAAATGATTGACCACAAATCTTTGGTTGTCTTTCCCGTTTTGATGTGTATTGAATACGCTTTGATAAATAGATCCGCCAAGTCTTTAAAGTTGTCGATCGATCCAATAAGAAGGTTACTAAACCATCGAAGCACTAAACCTTTGAGTGATTGTGCGAACAGCTTGCACATCATCTCATCAAGAATTGAGTCTGGGATATTGGTAGCGCTGACCATGTTCTTGTACTACAGCAAGTGGTCTTTTGGATATAAAGTTCCATTAAATCGAGCGAACATAAGGTTTTTGTACTTCGATGGTATGACCAAAGTGATCCTCTTCGTGAGTGGGGTATCTCGAATGCTCTTCGAGATGTCATCTAGTGTCGGGGTTTTGCTCATTGCCTTTGAAACTTTCTGGTCGATCTTCTCTTCTACAAGCTTTGTGTTTTGTTTGAGTATTTCTTTCATCATTTGTTGGATCAACTTTGGAGTTAAAGAGTCAGAGTTGGAGTTTCATCGGGTCTAGCGATAGGTTCTGTTTCTTCATTTCTATCGATTTCTTCGCAGCATGGGCTGTATTCCACATGAGTGTTTGCTGTAGTTGTGGTTGTTGTCATAGCTGGAGTTACCGTGGCTGTAGGAGCTACTGGCGTTGTTGCTGGTGTTGGGGTCGAGGGAGTATACAACAGCTGCATCCTCCCAATTGGGCTATACGAAGGCTGTTGTCTTCCAGGCTATGGCGTCTGAAACTACCACTATGCCGTTGTCAACACCAGGAATGTAGAATACCCATAATACGGGTAATAGTAAGATTGTGAGGCCATTTGAGAGTTCTGATAGCTGATTTAACTCCTCAAAATCAAATTCTCGTTGTTGAGTTGTTCTAGTCTTGTGTCACGCTCTTGCAAACAAGTCTTCTACTCCTGGATCATTTTCTTTAGAGCTTCTACTTCTGCCGTTAGGGCTTCTATCTGTTGGTTGGCCTGAGAAGTTGCTTCACTCACTTCAATCGGAGCATTTGAAACATGTTGATTGTCCTCCATTTGTGATTGAGCTAAAGATCCTAGAGTTAATGACCTAAAGGCCCCATAATAGGCGCTAAACTGTAGACGGTTTATCTACAATCAAATGTAAAAATACTAGATTGGGTTGTTAAAGTTCTATTCAAGGAACTTAGGCCCTCAAATCACAATTAAATAGACCTATTAGCCCGAGTTAATGTGCAAGATTGGAGTGAAATAAACAAAATAATGCTATAACAAGAATAACACGCGAGATTTATAGTGATTCTTTCTGTTAATGAAGAGCTACGTCCACTGTAATGTGCTATAATATTTTGTATACAAATTACAAAAGAGTAAGGATAGATGAGAAAGCAAATGGGCAAAGTTTCTGTATCTATTTCTATGTCCCGTATAATGAAGCAACCATCCATTTATATCGAGGATAAGAAAGAATCGTGGCTCCTAACCATCTGGCAGAGTGGGACTATGCATTGTAAGTAACTGTAATAGTGGGACACATGTTGATTGGCGATAAATTGCAAGAATCACACCTCCCCCATGTTTCAGTCCATGATTAGACGTGTTATAACTGTCAGTTCGTGCTAATAACTATTAACTCGTGGCGATCGATCCAGTCGAACCAAGACTTAGGTAACGAGTACAAATAATCCAAAACGAGCAAGAAAACTAAATGCCTCCAACCACAGAGGTAATCGAACCAATCGAACTAAACAAATCGTCAATTTGATTGGACTTCATTGAGTTGATTTTGTTCAATCTATTCGATTGATTTCAACATTGGATTGACTAGGCTTGTCAGCAATTTGGGCCTGAATAAATTGCACCCCCAACAATTATTACTCAGCTTCACATTGAATTAGATTCCCCTATATCAAGATTTAGATCAATGTTATTTTCTTTTAAATCATTCTCATCTTAAAATTTGAAGGCAAAAGGATTTTTTTTTCTATTTTTAGAAAACTACTTGTTAGTCAAAATAATAAGCAGTAATATGAGAAATTTCTATTGTTCAAATGTTGCAAATTACTACCAATTATGAGAGAGTGCAAATGCAAATAGGAAGAGAGATGAAGCACAAAGGCAAATACAAATGTCGAGAAACAATGGGAACAAAGTCACTCAACCTATATTATCGAGCACAACCAAAGCTCCTTTAAAAAAAAAAAAACCTCCTCAATGTATCAAATCAATCAAACAAGACCATAACCTAAATCTAAGGAACATGAGTGACATGAAAGAAATATAATTTAGTCACACACTAACACACACCATTGATTAACAAGTCAAACGGGTGGGACACAAAAACAAAATCGATAGGTGGAGAGATCATTCCTCTTATTACAAAACAAGTCATGCTCGACAGAAAAAGCATTGTCGTTATTAAATTAAAACCTTAAAGATCTCGACAACATGTAGAAGATAATTGACGTTAAGCCAGCCAACATGACGTAGAGGACAAGTTAGAGAGGACTCACATAACTCTACCACTACGAAACACTAGCATGACACCAAGAAGACCCACAAGAAATTGGTCTCGTCAAGGATCAATTACTTAGGCCAAAGAAGGAATAAAATACAGTAAATAAAATAAAATAAAGAATTTAGAATGATTACCCTCGATTATATGTCTATATTCATGTTT
The DNA here is from genome assembly GCA_946598075.1 of Artocarpus hirsutus. Lineage (NCBI taxonomy): Eukaryota > Viridiplantae > Streptophyta > Magnoliopsida > Rosales > Moraceae > Artocarpus > Artocarpus hirsutus. Next base: position 10,499 of record CAMOHE010042994.1, read on the forward strand.
TGAGGTCTTTTTTATGTTGAATAATGAGACTTGGGTATTTTTTGGAGATTTAATTCCCTATTTATAGCCCTTTTACAATTGATTGTGATAAATCAATTAAAATAATGAGAGTCTCTCTCTTTCCAAATTCGAATAAGTAGTCTCCAATCAGCGTGATCTTTCTTCAAATAGTCCTAATTCAAATTATGCATGGCAACTTCCTAATTACATTGCCCATAAATCTTGGATTGGTGAAGGCATGATCCACCCTTTGCCTCACTAAACACATGACACCGTGTTCTCTGATTGCGCTTATTTGATTAAGCTTCAACGAAGGAGGGAGGAGGAGTATATTAGGTAGTATATCAATTCTTTACTACTACTATTGTGTTCTACTATTTCTTTACTATCACTATTGTGTTCTATTACTTATTTTTATTTCCTTTGATTTATACCATCCCTCCTAACTAAAAAGCCAAAATACCCTTACTTAATACTTATTTGCTTAATCATAACCTAAAATGCTTATGATCAATTAATGTCTTTAAATTTTTTGAAAGTAGTATGTTTCAGACTTTCTCATAAAAGTAATAAGATTGAAAAACAATGCTACAGAAGTAGTGTTTCTCAAATTGACCCTCAATGGAGCAAAAGATTGGGCTTCTGTTAAAAATGTGCCTTGTAACGTCCCCTTACAAACATCATAATAATTGTTATTTTTATCGTTAATATCATTATTTAGAGACAATAATTCAAACAAAATACTTACACTTAAACAGATATCCCAAGAAAACATGCATAATTTTTTTTTAAAAACTACGTATTGGATTTGCTTCTCTCACTCGATTAGCCCAATGGAACACCTACAGTGTTTGACTAACCAACCACTTGCAAAAATGGTTAGTTTACAAACACAATCATTTACTAAATTATAGACCCACAAAACTTCAAACAATGTTTAAATCTCTTGAGAAAATAAAAATCCTAATATGTCCAAATAGTTTAATCATACCAAATAAAGAAACATGGTATAGTCCTTAAGAAATCACAATTAAGGAAATATTAAACAGTCTCAAAACATTTAAAAGTCTGTAGCAAAATAAACCAAGTCTTAAGCCAACATTAGTGCAGAAAATAACATTAATAATAAAATCATTGTTCAAGTAATTAATTCTTTTCAAGGCATGATTCTGTTTCTAATCTAACATCTTAGCGCACACGCCCGTCCCGTCCTTCCCCTATTCCTTATGCCTTTTACATTTGTCTGTAATATGATATAAAACTAAGTAAGTATAAGCTTAGTAAGTACACTTTCTTATCTCATAACATAAAACATTTTATAAAAACCATTACATAATATAGTAATCATAATCATAGTAGTGCACAAGGCACATATTCATATATATAACATTTCTTTCATTTAAACTTTCGTATTAAAACATTATTCATTTTATCTTTGGGGGCCTAAGCGTTGCATCATCAATATCATAGGTGCACCGTCATGAGAGGAGTCGGCTAGCTAGTTTCAAACCAAACATGATAAGTGCAAACCTTATGGGACATTATAAACATAAACATAGGATGTACAACGCTTAATTAAACGACACACACACACATACACACACACACACACACACACACACACACACACACACACACACATATATGTTTAAGTTTTCTTTGAAAACTTGTTATAAACCATAAAACATGAACATAAAAACATTTTTAGGAAATTCATCGTAAAAGATCTTGAAAAATAACATTAAATTACAAACCAGTTGTAATGCCTATCATTTTCTCCTATAGATACTTGCGTTAGTTAAACGTTAAAACATGATATTTTATGAGTTTTTATTGTTTATATTAATTAAATTAACTATTGATTTAGTAATGTGCAGGTGACGGCCATTTGGGATCGATGTACTCAAGATGTTCATGTCAAAAATGATGACAAGCATAAAGTATTTATTGTTTTTGTTTGAAAGGAGTTTTCAACTTGCCCTAAATTTATAATCTTTATAATACTCTAGAGTTATATATGCCCTATAGTTATATTCTTGATAATGACATGAATTTTGTTGCATATTTTATTATGTTCATAATATTAATGATGTCATGATAATGATAATTGCATGTGTAGTCATAATATAATATAATATAATATATTAATAATAGATAAACGATTACATGATATAAACGGTTATATAATATAATACCACATAATATATTATAATGCAATACAATATAATTATAATACAAAATTATTTATATACAACAATAATATTTACTTCCATGACCCTAAAAAATATTAATTTACACATTATTCTTTTTAGACACTTTTTATTATCTAAGTTCTTAATGCCATAATAAAAAAAAAATGCTATATATGCAATTATCATGAGATCATTAATATTATAAAAATAAGAAAATATGCAACAAAATTCATGTCATTATCAAGAATATAACTCTAAGGCATACATTACTCTAGAGTATATAAAGATTATAAAATTTAAGGCAAGTTAAAAACTCCTTTTAAAAAAAGTAAATACTTTATACTTATTATCATTTTGTACATGAACATCATGAGCACATCGATCCCACATGATATAACCGTTTATATCATGTAATCGTTTATATATTATTAATATATTATATTATATTATATTATATTATGACTACACATGCAATTATCATTATCATTACATCATTAATATTATGAACATAAGAAAATATGTAACAAAATTCATGTCATTATCAAGAATATAACTCTAGGGCATACATTACTCTACAGTATATAAAGATTATAAAATTTAAGGCAAGTTAAAAACTCCTTTTAAAAAAAGTAAATACTTTATACTTATTATCATTTTGTACATGAACATCCTGAGCACATCGATCCCACATGGCTGTCATCTGCGACATTACTAAATAAAAAGTAATTTACTTAACATTAATAATAATAACTTATAAAATATCATGTTTTAATGTTTAACTAATGCAAACATCCATAGGAGAACATGGTCTACATTACAACTCTTCCCACCTTATAAGAGTTTTGTCCTTGAAACTCAAAATAGTTGTAGATACTGGGCTCTCGTATCATCCTCGTATTCCCATGTAGCTTCTTTTACTTGGTGATTTTGCCATAAAACTTTGATCAAAGGAAGTTCTTTATTCCTCAAGGTTTTAGTTTTGCAATCTAAAATCTTGGATGGCTTTTCTTCGTAGTTGGGGTCTTCTAGTATCTCAATCACCTATGGTTTGATCACAGGACATACTTTTTAAGCATCGAGACATGGAACACATCGTGGATAGGTGACATCTCCGATTGCAAACTTAACTAATAAGCTACCTTGCCTATTCACTTTACAATTTCATAGGCTACGACGAACCTTGGGCTCAGCATGCCTTTCTTCCCAAAAATCATGACTACCTTCATCGGTTCAACTTTTAGGAACACAGAATCACCTACGGTGAATTCTAAGGGCCTTTTCCTTTTGTTAGCATAGCTCTTCTATCAACTTTGAGTAGTCTCAATTCTTTTACATATCAACTTTACTATCTCAGATGTCTCGCTAACAAAATCTGTCTTCTCGCTATCATCGCTATCCATCATCTTCTTTTCTCTAGCTTCATGCCAACATATAGGCGATTTACACTTCCGCCCATATAGAGTCTCATAAGGTGCCATTCCAATTCTCCTGATAGCTATTGTTATAAGCAAATTGTGCTAATGCTAACATTTTATATCAGCTTGTCTTGTAATCTAGGGTACAGGCGCGAAGCATATACTTTAAAATCAAATTCGTTCTCTCTATTTGGCCATCAATCTAAAGGTGAAAAGCTGTGCTAATGTGCAACTTAGTACCCATCGCAGCCTATATACTTTTCCAAAAATTAGAAGTGAACCTGCCGTTATGATCAGAGATGATAGACTTAGGAATTCCATAAAGCATTACTATCTCCTTGACGTAAAGCTCTACTAATCACTCCACAGAGTAGCTATTCTTAATGGCAATAAAGAGTGCCGTCTTCATCAATCTGTCTGGCATCATATCCATTTGTAGTTTTTGGCAAACCTGTGATGAAATCTATTGCAATATCCTCCAACTTCCATTTAGGTATCTAAATTGACTGCAAAACACCACCAAGCCCTTGGTGTTCAGCCTTAACTGCTGACAAGTTAAACATTTCTTTACATACTTAGCAACATCACACTTCTTCCGAACCACCAAAAGCAGTCCTTTAAATCATTGTACATCTTTCTTGCATGCAGATGGATTGAATAAGGAATATTATGGACTTATGCTAAGATCTTTTGCCTTAAACCATCAACATTGGGAACACATAAGCGGTTCTTAAGATATAGAGTTCCATCATCAGCAACTCGAAAATCCTTGCATCTTCCTTCCTCGATTTCCCGCTTGATCCTTGCTGGACTTGCATCTTTGTCTTGTTTACCTCGAGTCTTTTTAGACAATAATGGAGCTAGAGTCAATACTGAAAGTTGTTCTAATATAAGTTCCAAACCAAACTTTAGAATTTCTTTCCTTAAAGGCTGGGACATCGCTTGTAATGACATCAATGTTGCAACAATCTTCTTACTCAGAGCATCAGCCACCCGATTCGCCTTTACGGGATGGTGAAGGATTTTACAATTATAATCCTTCACCAACTCTAATCATCTTCGCTGCCTCATGTTCAAGTCCTTTTGAGTGAAAAAGTACTTCAAACTTTGATGGTTGGTATAGATCTTACATTGAACTCCATACAAGTAATGTCTCCAAATCTTCAACGCAAAAACTATTGCTGCCAACTTGAGGTCATGATTAGGGTAATTTTTTTCATAATACTTCAGCTGTCTCAAGGCATAAGCAGTCACTACCATTCTGTATCAACACTACACCTAGGCCCATTTTAGAAGCATCACTATAAATAACAAATCCATCATTCCCTTCCATAATAGCAAAAATTGGAGCTGTAGTCAACCTTTTCTTTAATTCCTCGAAGCTTTTCTTGGACTCATCAGTCCATTTAAACTTCTTCCCCTTGCGAGTTAGATTAGTGAGAGGCAACATTATCTTGGAAAAATCCTCCATAAACTTTTGATAATAACCAACTAATCCCAATAAGCCTCTTATCTCACTTGTATTCTTAGGTTGCTTCAAGTTAAGAATAACCTTAACCTTAGCAGGATCCACCATTATTGCATCCTTTGATACGACATGCCTTAAGAAAGCTACACAGTCGAGCCAAAACTAACACTTAGTGAACTTTGCATATAACTTACATCTCTTTAAGGTCTCTAACACAATTCTCAAATACTCAGCATGCTCTTCCTGACTCTTTCAATAAACAATAATATCATTGATAAAAACTATGACAAATTTATTGAGGTAATCCTTGAACACTGATTCATCAGGTCCATAAAAGCTGCAGGTGTATTCGTTAGACCAAAAGGCATAACCTTAAGTTCATAGTGACCATATCTTGATTTAAAGGTTGTTTTAGGAATGTCTCCTTTTATTTTTAGCTGATGATATCCCAACCGTAGATTTATCTTTGAAAACAAAGACTCACATTTAAACTGATCGAACAAATTATCAATTCTAGGCAATGGATAATTGTTCTTGATTGTCACCTTGTTTAGTTCTTGATAGTCGATGCACAGTCTCAAAGAGCCATCCTTCTTCTACACAAACAAAACTAGTGCTCCCCATGGTGAGTGACTAGATTGGATGAAACCCTTATCAAGAAGTTTCTTTAGTTAGGAGTGCAACTCTTTCAATTCAGTTAAGGCCATTTTATGCGGTGCCTTAGAAATTGGATTAGCGCCTGGAATGAGCACAATTTCAAATTCAATTTCACTATATGGAGGTAAGCATGGCAGGTCTTCTAGAATTACTTGTAGAAATTCTCGAACTCATTATAATGTTGCCAAGTGATGTTCATATGGAAGAACTTACAATAAATTCACAAACAAGATCTGCCTATGTCATCTTATCTACATTTCTGCTTTGCTCAATTCCATCCTACCAGATTTTAGCTTCCATTGTTAGGCAGAATGAGGCACAAAGTGCCTTCTCATTCTCAATAAAATCCATAACTTTAGAGGGGCCTCAATCGTCTTCAACCATCCTTAAGCAACCAAGAGATCCTTAGAACCTTCGAAATCGGCAAGCTTAACGTGCTTCCACCTGACCAATAACACTTCTTCAAAAGCAGATCTTGCTTATGGTGCAGGGGCTAGGGCTACCTCTCTTTGCTGTTATGAGGAGGTGGCATATTTTCACCTTGTCTTTTGCCTCCATGACCATTAGTTCTAAGCTTCTCAATCTCCCTTCTTTAATCTTGAAGCGGCCCTTGAAAGTCAGCAATCATTGTTATCAGATTAGCTTCGACCAAGTTGCTAGCTCCAATAGTAGCTTGAGCACGAGCTTGAGTCCTTCTACTGTTTTTCATCTTTGATTTCCTAGTAGAATTATAAATTTAGGATGAACTTTCAATTTTAGAAATGAGACTGGATTTCACTGCTAAAATTATGCTGTAAGACATTAATCACCATATATCTAACCCTTACAATTATCGTTAAACTTACATCAACATCAATTTAGCTAAAATATACTTATTTGGAGGACTTGAATTAACGTGTGATGATGTGTATTAAAAACAAAAACCCACTTTGATACCATAACTGTAATGTCCTCTCACAAACGTCACAATAATCGTTACTTTTACTGTTAATATCATTATTTAGAGACAATAATTCAAACAAAATACTTTTACTCAAATAGATATTCCAGGAAAACATGCATAATTTTTTTTATAACTATTTACCAAATTAGCTTCTCTCACTCAACTAGCCTAATAAAACACCTATAGTATTCGACTAACATACCACTTGCAGAGACGGTTAGTTTACAAACACAATCATTTACCAAATTACGGACCCACAAAACTTCAAACAATGTTTAAATCTCTTGAGAAGATAAAAATACTTATATGTCTAGATAGTTTAATCATAACAAATAAAGAAGTATGGCATAGTCTTCAAGAAACCACAGTTAAGGAAATATTAAACAGTCTCAAAACATTCAAAAGTCTATAGGAAAATAAACTAAGTCTTAAATCTACATCAGTGAAGAAAATAACATTAATAATAAAACCATTGTTCAAGTAATTAAGGGTCCATTCGATAAAAGGATTCCAATTAGTGATTTGATTTGATTTGTGTAATTTGAATTAGTGATTTGAATTGTTATCCAAATTGATGTTTTGATGTGCATTTAAAGTTTTAAGTTAAGTATGGAATAAAATTAGAATTTGTGTTTAGAGATGTAGTAAAAATAGATGTTGATTTATTAACGTATCTAATAAAATCTTAATATTAATGATTCTAAAAAATATGCAATATGAATCTTAATTTATTCCTTTCTTCATTAGGAATACAATGAAAAAAGAATCATCTCAATTGGATATCAATTAAAGAAGTTTTAATTTTTTTCTTAAATATAGGAGAGAGAATTTTAGCTTTTACTGTAGCAAAGATATCTAAGTATTAAGAGTTTAGAGAGAGTTAGAACTCTGAAAACATGGATTCTTGATACTCATTTGGTTGGATTTTGGGAGAAACAAACATGTATCCGAAGGATTATTGATATTCAAATCCAAATTTGAGTCCTTTGAGTCCAATAAACACATAAAATAAACATGTCCTAATACTTTTCATGACCTGATTCCATTTCCATTCCAACACTTCTAGCGCACACGGCCGTCCCCATCCTCCACCTATTCCATATGCCTTTTATTTTGGTCTACAACATGATATAAAACGAAGTACATGTAAGCTTAGTACGTAAATTTTATTATCTTATAACATAAAACATTTAATAAAAACCATTACATAACATTGTAATCATAATCATAGTAGTGTACAAGGCACATGTTCATATATATATAACGTATCTTTCATTTAAACTTGTATATTAAAATATTATTCATTTTATCATTGGCGGCTCAAGTATTGCACCATTAAAATCATAAATGCATTGTCATAAGAGAGTGGGGTAGCTAGTCCTAAACTAAACATGACAAGTCCAAGCCTTACGGGACATCATAAACATAAACATAGGGTTTGCAATGCTTAATTAAGTGATACATATATACATATATATATATATATATAAGTTTTCTTTGAAAAATTATCATAAACCATAAAACATGAACATAAAAACATCTTTAGGAAATTCATCGTAAAAGATCTTGAAAAAGAACATTAAATCACAAACCTTTACTTATAAAACATTGCTTAACATTTTCATAAACTTTATCATGTTGTAGGTGAAAATGTACTTACTTGACTTACTTGATTACTAAACCATAAATTGGATGACGTTGCCACGGTTCTCGGTGGGCTTGCTTTTAGAGTGTTCTTGTCAATCATTCACACAACACATGAAATTAATATTCATCTTCATGCTATCATTTATTATAATATTACATCATCATATATCATTCTTAACAAAACAAAACATCTTTGAGTCTTAAACATGCACTTAAAGTCAAAAAACATAGAGACAGAAAAATTGATCTTTAATCACTTAGAAAAATTAATCTCATGCTAAGAATTTTTCCATAACATAGCTAACATATATAAACATCATTCAAATTTTCTTCTCTTGAAAATATTAATCTAAAATACCTTTTTTCAATTTTTAAAACATTCAAGTAAATTTACAAATCATAAAAATTGACTGACCTTCAAGGATTCATAACCTATATCTTTCAATTCACATTCAATTAAAGCATAAAAATTTGTAAGAATGAAGTTAACACATATATATAATGCTTAGATTTTTCTTTAGCCATAAAAATTTCATTTGTTAATTAAAATAAATCACAAAATCAATGCTACAAAATCTGCTAACAAAGCCTGGGTAATGAGTAGTCCTAATTAAAAGTTATGTTATAAAATAATTTATGAAAATTACTATACATAATAGGCACGTAAAACCATAACATATCCAAAATTTAGCTTCAAATAAGTTTGGAGTAATTCAAAACACACGTTTGAATTTAAAGTTAATATTAACATCAGACATACTAAACAAACGACATGTTTATTCAAACATTTTTATAAAGTCAAATATGCACGACATGCTTCTAATTTTTTTTTGTGACATGATATATGTTAGAAAAATAATAAATCATGCAAAATACTTTTAAAAATATGATTTATAATCTCATGAATTACATAGAGCATATTAGGTAGACATTTATAACCACTAAGTACTTAGGAATCAACGAATTTTATCTTTAAATATGATAAGGATATGAAGCTAAAAATTTATAGATATTTAGTTAACATATCAACAATGATTCATAATTTTTTACAGAATCAAAAAATGCATTTTGCCCTATAAAACAGACTCTAAAAGACAAATACAAATCTGCCAACAAATAAAATTTTGTGAGCAGTGTTTGATTAAAAGCTCATAACCCTAAATATACTTTGAACAAAAATTTATAAAAAAATCCTAGACATTCCTAACATATATATACACATCATATCTAAAAATGACAGCAAAATAAAATCATTTAATTTCAAAACATTACTAGCAATCTTACCGATAAACCAAAAACCCCTAAAATTCTTTTATCACGTTCCAACAACAAAATATTATTTTCATGAAATTTCATGATATCATATTAACATAATTGCTTTCAACTATAAAATAACATTATTATAATCAAAGTAATGAACAAAATAATTTATTTTTCATACAAACATACATGCATACACATTTACAACATAAAAGAACAATTTTCTAGCAAAGTTTGTCACAAAATAATATACATCAATCATAAAAATTCAAAACCATGAAAACTATAAAACATATCTTAAAATTTTCATGTTTTCTTTAACAAATATTAAGACTTATGCAAACAATCTCCAAAAAGTATTCCCTCTACTTTGGCTTGAAAAAAAATAAGAGTAATGAATTCTTGGCTTTGAGAATTAGAGAGATGATGCAAGCTTTCTTGGAAAGATTTTTGAGAAGGGGTGAGGGAGAGAAACTAGTTTGGCTAGAAAGTAAGAAAATGAAGATTTTCATGGCTTAAATGGATATTTATAGGTTTATGAAAGATAAGTGATTAGATGTGTGTAGAAAACCCTAATCCTAATCTAATTTGGTCCCCCACTCCTTTTTTTTTTTGAATGAGTGTAATCTTAATATAATTAGATTTCCTCATTTTTCTCCTTTTTTTTTCTTTTTCCCTTCCCACGACAATGCTGATTTTCTCTCTTCTTTTGTTTCCTTATTCTTTATATATAGATCATATAACTTTTCTTACCTTAACGTTATTAATATATATATATATATATATATAATATAATACAATATAAATGTATAATATAATATGTTAATAATATATATAGGGTTACATAATATAAACGGTTATATAATATAAATATAATATATTATAATATATTATAATGTAATATAATATAATTATAATACATTTACACAACAATAACATTTATTTCCATGTCTCCAAAAAATATTAACTATACATTATTCTTTTAAACATTTTATATTATCTAATTTCTTAACGTCATAATTATTTATACACAACAATAATATTTACTTCCATGACCCCAAAAAATATTAATTTACACATTATTCTTTTAGACACTTTTTATTATCTAATTTCTTAATGTCATAATATAAAATGCTACAATGTAATTATCATGACATCATTAATATTATAAAAGTAAGAAAATATGCAACAAAATTCATGTCATCATAAAAAATATAACTCTAGGGTATACATAACTCTAGAGCATTATGAAGATTATAAATTTAGGGCAAGTTGAAAACTCCTTAAAAAAAAATAAATACTTTGTGCTTATCATTATTTTTTATATGAACATTACAAACACAACGATCCTATATGGCCGTCACCTACAACATTACTAATCAAAAGTTAATTTACTTAACATAAATAATAAAAAAATCATAAAATATCATGTTTTAACTTTTAACTAACGCAAATATTCATAGGAGAAAACAGCAGGTGTAACATGCCGAACCCATTAAGTCGTCGAATCATGCACAATCTAGTGTTAACTTATTTACGTTGAAAAATCATCAATTAGACCAAACAAGTGAATCTATATTTTTTATGCACTAAACATATTATGATCTATTTTGATGGTCATAGTCAATTTTCGTCGTTTATTGCTTTTTTTTTTTTCAATTTCTATGCTCATGATTGTTTGGTAAGAGAAAAATAGGGGTGTTTGAAGAGCGTGGTTAGAACCAATTTTTATTTAAAACATTATAGCATATAAGAGCTTTACACTATAACATTTTTTTTTGTTTTTTACTGTAGCTGACGAGAGCTTTACACTATTTGTTGGTTAGAACCTATTGGTTCTAATTGAGAGCCAAATACCATAAGAGTAATCAAATAATTTAGCTGAGGGATTATATATATCTTTCAACATCTTTCTCAATTCAAAATCTTTCTCAATTCAAAAGGATTAAAAAAAGAATTCCGACCAAACATAGTCAATAAAACATTTATTTCAGTCATCATATTTTTCTTTCCATCGTTGCAATTAAAATATTTAAAAATAAAACAAAAAAGGAAAAAAAAAATGATGCCCAAGTCTTTACTTTTGAAATTAATGGGCCATTGAGAAGAGAAGTTTTAAATATTAGTTACACTATAAACAATATAAAACTTTTTACAATAAAAAACTTTGGTATATTATAATTTTAGAACTAAAATTGTGAGTTATAAACCTTCTTGGGAAGGGCCTATAAAGGTTTGCACCTTGGAGGCCCTACACAACTGTTCCAAATCAAAAACTGGCATAGACTTCGAGGAACACCCTGGACAAAAAAGCAATAACGTGTGCGTTATTCTTCCAAATCAGTGGTCCCCCCCGTCCACACCCGTTGTCCAAAAACCAAAACCTTCCTTCCACCATCGACCGTTACCAAAAAAATAAATAATAAATAATAAATAATCCATATACATAAAGTGTTAAAAACTAATTAATTACCTTAAAAAAACCACTTAATTGAACGCTTTACCTTAACAAAATATTCGCAATCCACACCATGCGTACGGTCGAGGATAAATCAGACATCCGCAACTTCGTGGTGAAGCACGAAGAAGACCAAAATGATTTGCCCCAGTTGCCTTCTCAATCACCCACCAAACACGACACGTATTGACTAAAGTTGATTCTCCATCGTCTGATCTACCTTGAGTTACGAGCTCCGAAATTTTCGGTACTCGGACGATTTGCATTTTGAGCGTAAATGAGGACAAACTCGTTGGGACTCGGCTGAGTTGACTCAAAGTCCACCCACTGCCAGTACCACTCCCCCTTTAAATTCCGCTTCTTCTCGCTTTTTTGCGTTCTCAGACAAACGAAACGCCTTCTCGCCTCTTCTCTTTCTCGCTTTCTCTCTCTCACTCTCTCTGTGCAATGGCTCACTCAAGCGCAATCTTCGCCACTCTCATGATTGCCACACTGTTTGTTAGCTCGACTATTGCTCAGTCTCCGGCATCCTCTCCGGCTTCGTCTCCGACCACATATCCTCCATCGTCGACTCCTCCGGCTTCTTCTCCGCCGTCTCCTTCAGCTAAAACTCCTGTCTCTGCGCCATCTCCGGCGATCACTACCTCTCCTCCCGCAGTTTCGCCTTCGCCTGCGACATTGACGTCTCCTCCAGCTCCTTCACGGTTCTCGACTCCCGCTTCTTCTCCGGCAACTTCTCCGTCTCCGTCGACTCCTCCGTCGACGATCTCTTTTCCGCCTTCCGAAGCCCCTGCTCCGTCAGAGAACGGTGCCGCTCTCAACAGATTCGCTGTATCTGGTTCGGTCGCAGTCGCTCTCCTCGCCGCCGCCATTTTGGCCATGTAGAGTTGTAGATCGATCTCTTTTTATCATCTTTATTTTATTTTTATTCTATTTTGTGTTTTTCTGAGTGGAATGTCATGTATTTTTTCCTTTTTGATAATTAAACATTGTGTTTGGTTCGATTTGATCATAAGTAATTTATGATTACAAATTAATCAGTTGTTAATATATCTTTTTTTTTTTTTTTTTGCTTGCTCGTTTCAAAAATTCTGCTTAATATGCACACATTGTTGGCCATATGGTTTATTCAGGTTGCAAAAAAAATTTTCAGATTTGCTCAGATTGGCCCTGTGTTGCTAGGGTTTTGTTCTAGTTCTTTGTACTTGGGAATGCATTTACGCGAATAAAACAAAGTTTATTACTTTTTATGTGCTCTTAATTATTATTATTATTATTATATTTTTCTTTTGTTTTTGAGCGATCATTTCACGTGGTCTTTGTTATCAATAATATGAATTGCCTTTTGACGATGCCAATTTAAGAGGGGAGGGGGGGACGATGAAACATTGCTTTACTTGCAGTTGGCAGGTCTTGCTTCACCAACTTCTTTCTCCCTTTGTTGTTCTGTCAAGTCCTCGTTTTGGGAATAAATAAAGAGGGTGTTTGGATTGCCATTTAAATATAAAGTGCTTAAAAAGTATGATTAAAGCTAATTGTTAAAACTAGTTTTAGTTTAAAATATTATAATATTTAAGAGTTTTATATTGTAATAATTTTTTTATTGTAATTATCAAAAATTTTACACTGTTTATTAATTAGAATAAATTGATTTTAACTAAAAGCCAAACACGTTAAAATTTAAATAGAAATTTTTTTGGTATAAAGTGGTAAATCAAATAATGCATTAAAGCCAAATTTGGTTTGTAGTTTGAATAATACTTTAAATTTTCTACGTTTTAAGGTGTTTAAGAGAGGAGTTTAAACCAATAAAAATTAAATACTATAATTGTTAAGAGTTTTACACTATAATTATTTGTTGTTTTATATTAAAGTGGTTTTTTTTTTAATTCTACTAGATTTTTTTCTTTTTTTAAAATATATATTTTTGTTCAAATTTATAAACAAAACGGGGCCAAAGGTAGGAGAATTTTATGACAGGGTTATGAAAAAATCAACCACCAATTGATCAATCAATGTTTTTCAGCCGTAGATTTATTTTAAAAAGTGATTATTCTGCTAGATGTATAACGGTCAATGTCATGCACTATTTGTCTACGGTGCTACCAAAGATGCAAAAATATTGGCAGAGATTTTTTTTTTTCTTTTTTCAAAGGAGATATTTTTCTCCCCCGAAAGGAAGAGCTAGCTTTTCCCAAAGTGAATGTGCCGTGACAGGAGGGATAGAAGCTTTTCTTTTTTTGAATAATTTTAATTTTGTATCGTAAGTGTGTTTGGTAAGTAAATTCGAATTATAGTGATTTATATCCTTATGATTCAGTATTGTGATTTGAGTATTGTGATTTGGGTTGTAATTCGAATTAATATTTGGTTGTGAGAGTATTTAAAATTAGATTTGGGTAAAAGATCCAAGTATGTGTTTGTTAAGTTTGGATTTAAGAAAGAGAGCAAGAGAGAGGGGGAGAGAGGGAGTTGAAAATGAGGATTCCTCAACGGTAAAAAAAAAGGGGCAAAGATTCCTTTGATGCACGCACAAAGATTATTTGGGTTCTCGAGATATGCTACTGTTCTTTGGTAATTGGAGTCCCAAGAAAACAAGGGCAACCTGAACTCAAGAGAACTGGACTCGAGAACCCAAAAAATGATTCAAATATTAGACTAGTTTTAGGAACCAAACAGAAACTAGGAGATCTCTCAATACCTGAGTCTTCTTTTGAGTTAAGGGAGTCATAAAAGTCCTCAAACCAAACAGAATGTAAATTAGCCGGTGCTTAGGCTTTATGAAAGGAAAGTCCAAAGAAAATTTCTTTTTATTTTTGTGTTTTTCTCTTAGATCTCGGTCAAATTGTCATTTGTCATAGTCCTATCATATTTGTTAAGAATTAATAATAAAAGAAACTGGAAAGAAATGTATGTGTAAATAGGAAAGTGAGAAAAAAAATGGAAAGAAATGCATTTGACAAAAATTAGTATCAAAAGAAAATAGAAGGTGAGAGAGAAGGAGATGATGATTTTTACTTTTCATTGGGTTTGTAAAGAGAAGAATGAAAGAAAATGAAAATCACGTACTTTATTTGATTTAATTATATAGAAGAAAAACAAAAAGTGTTTTTGTTTCACAATTGTTATTTTATGTATGAATAAAATTGTTGAAATTTATAAAGCCACATCCTGAATATGATAACCAAATTTCGTACATGCTTACCTTTTTGTGGCACGCATAGTATCCATATATTCCCCACAACCACATCAAACATAAAATCCTTGTAATATTTTTAGGGCAATAATCTTCCTACAAATTAGCTTCAACAAAAGATAGCAATTTTAACTATACATTACCATCCATAAAGCTATTAATATTTGGAGGGACAAAAAACGAGTTCTGTGTGTTGATTTTCAAATTCATGGCAGTTTCCTACCAACAGTTCGTCTTAAAGAAAAAATCATGTGTAACATTTTTTCTTCTAACTATTCCTCCTAATTTTTCTCAAAAACAGTACGATTAGAAAAGACTATATAAATCCCCTAAGAAACAAAAGAGAAAAAAGTCTAAACGAGAGAAAGAAAGAAGCAGAAGAAGAAGAAGAAGAAGAAGAAGAAGAAAACCTAAGAACAAAGCACAAGTCTTTATAAGTGGAACTTTTATAAGTCTTTATAAGTGGAACTTTTATAATATGGATGTCTTCCACAACACATTAGCATATTTTCCAAGTTTTTTCTTGTAACGACTGTTATTTTAACGGGTATGATTTTTGTAAAATCATATGAATAAAATGTCATTTTAGCTTTTTTACTAAGTCTTCGTAGTAAATATTTAAAACCTACCTATCACCCACTTCTACCAACCTTGTCCTGCTACATTAATGCTCAATTAAGTAGCCTCCTTCTCATTTGACGAAAGGTCTTCGAAGGAGACATAGAATTAATTTACTTCAACTACTTAGAGACATAGAATTAATTCACCTCAACTACTTACAGACATAGAATTAATTCACCTCAACTACTAGGAGACATTAATATATTTTCTCAATCATCTTTTTAATGCTTCCTTTATTTTTTTCCACAACTTACCCCGTTTGTCCCCTCAATTATGTTGGTATTATTTGCTAAAAGTCTTCATAGGAGACATGATAATATTTTCTTTTAATGATCAATTGTTTCTTCCTACAACTTTCCCCATAAATCTACAATTATCTCCTGCTCCTTAATTATTTTGATGCCTTTTTATTCAACCATCACCGCTTTCTTCTCTAGTTTCTCATTCTCTCCTTTCTCACTTCAATTTCTAACTAAAGGCACAAGGCATAAAGCTCTCTTTGTAGCCAAGTAACTATAATTCCCAGCTATGTTTAAAGCCGTTTTGGAGTCAACTCAAGCTTAATTTTTAATCCAAACTTTGATGCTTTTCAAATGAGTTTTAAGGTAGGTTTTCTGTAATTCAAACTTGATTTTTAGTATGTGTTTTCTCCATGTTTACTGCATGATTTTCGTGTTTCAAGTTCATGCAAATTTCTTGTTATGTTAACATGCATATTTGAGCATTTATGAACAAAAACTTGAGTCCTGAGTTAAAACCCACAACCAACCTTTATTTTGGTTTAACAACAATGTTAGGAATGTTTAGAGCTAGTTTCCATAGCTCTATGGTTAATGTTTTAAGGTTTTGTGTTTGAAGAACAAACTTAAGCATGTTTTTATTATTATTAGCAAGAAAGGCTAGATACATGGTTTGATGATGATTTTGGTATGAAACTCATGAGAATATATTTATTGTGATTATATAATACATGTTGCCTATTTTGGAATGGTTTTAAGATTTTGAACAAGAATAATATGCTTTGGGTTAAAGAGAAACTTAACATTCCATAAACCTTGTATTATCTCTATGGGCAGTAGCCATTTCTTAAAATTCTAGGATTATATGAAAATGAATTTTATAAATTGGTTTATATATTTTAAAAGTAGACATCCTAAGCTTTCCAACGAGCTATCATGAGTCTAAATTGGAGTTGTATTTTATTTTTTATGAATTTTTTAATTTTTGAATTGGAAACTAGTAAACCTACCAATGATAGTATACCACCCGTCTACCTTAAGTAAACCACCTGTAAACCTATGTGCTAATTGTAGATAGTGAACCCGACTTTTTGCAAAAGTATATAGCCAGTTTGTCATGGTATACCAGCTGCTAACTTGAACCAAGAACCTAACTTTGCTTACCTTATAATCCCTTAATGTCTTGCAACATTTCCAACACTATCCTAGGTAATTTATGAACCTTATTAGAGACTAAAATATATAGATTTACACATAATTCATTTATAGATATGGTTATATGTTGTGCTTTAGTTTTAATTGTCCTTATACATGCCTTAGGATCAAGGGTGTGTGGAGCTAACGTTAATTAATCCTGAGATTAAAGGATTGTTGATAAGCTTGGAAGGTAGGGATTCTATTACTCATCTTTTGTAAGATCTTTATGAAATTAAAATTGATTTTTTTATCACAAGATATATGTATCTATGTTGAACTGCTATTATATGAGAATCACATATGAAACTATGACATGAACTCGCCCTGTATTGATTAGCAAGGAACATAATGAATTAACATATGTTGTTATAAGTTGGGAAGCATGGTTAGGAAAATTGACTCTTTAAATAATGATTGAACATTGAGAAATGGTGAGACGTGAAGAGGGCGGCAGTTACATCCTTGGGTATGAATACCCTAAAAGGTAAAATAGGGGGGAGGCGATGACGCTCCCTTGGGTCAAAAGTCCTAGAACACACTATACAAGAATCGACTTGGTAAGGACTCGGGGCTTGATGTCCCCTCACCGGAATACCCTCAGAATGTTTGGAGTGTAGCCAAGCACGCCCATTTGGGTTTTGATAAGTTGAGCGTAACTTTATTTAATGTGGATATCTAAGAATAATGATGAATTGTAATATTTGTATATCTGTATAAGTGTGAAACTTGGTAATGATTAACTATGGTATCCACGAGATATGATCATAATAACCTCATAATTTGGTATATGATGTAAATTAACGAATCTGCAGTTTTAATGTGGTAATAAATAAAACCTTAAGGTGAGTAACGATTTTCCCTACTGGGCATGTCGATGCTCATCCCTATCATATTTACATCTCTCAGGTGAAACTCAATGCAACTTATCTGACGAGGAATAGGCAACAACACTGTTGATTTCATGTTGGAAAATCTTTGTTTAATTGTAACTCGTCCAGATTATATAAGATTCGTATTTCTTTTGTGATGGCTATGTTAAGTTATTTGGGAATTGTACTATGGTGATGATGACTGTATTTTAAATATTTGATGCTACACTAAAAACTGTGATTTGTATTTTAAATGTTTATTTTTATTTTTTTTTATTTTTATTTAAAGACCCATGGGCATTATTTAATGGATTTAAATAATATTGAATCTAAGTTTATTTTTATTTATTGAATACTACTAACCCCCACACAGGGGCATTACAGAATTTTTGATATCAGAGCCTAGGTTCGGTTAACCTAGGGGGTATAGCACCACATTAAAAATTAATCTTTTGGAATGATTTTAAAGTTAAGTGTTAATGTCATCATCATTAGGTACTAATCCTGGTTAAATTTACATAGCCAATAGAAACTATGAAGCCAAGACGTCAAGTGCAATCATTTGAGCATTCACAATCGGTCGAACAGGCTCAGGAAGTTGAACAACCTGAATCGATAGAACAAGCTCAAGAAGATGAGCAACCACGACGGGCAGCATAGACCCCGCCAGCTACATCGAAAGTGAATAATCTAGGAAAAATTCTTCAAGCTTTGCAAAATGTGCAAAAGACCTATGGAAGCTCGTGATCCTGAGCAATGACATTTGTCCCTACTAAAGGAGTTCATGAAGTAGAAACCTCCTGCATTTAGTAGAGAACCTAATCCTGTCATAGCAGAACAATGGCTAAAGGCGGTTAAAAAGAAGTTGGATACCTTGAGGATTCCACAGGAGTATTGGGTTGGCTTTTCAACATATATATTTGAGGGAAAAGCCAAAGAGTGGTGGGATCTTCAAAAAGATGACTATGACATACCGAACCTCACATGGGAGCAGTTTGAAACCATATTTCGTAACACTTATATTCCTCAGAGCCATAGGCAAGCAATGATGCGAGAATTTGAAAACCTGGTGTAGGGAGATACTATGGTTGCTAAATACCATGCTCGATTCATAGAATTGTCTCACTACAATCTTGGAGTTGTATCGGATCCAATGGCGAGGTGCAAAAATTTTAGAAATTACCTGAGATCGAAAATCAGACAAATGATAGCTGTTGTCCCATCTACAGACTTTCTTGAGCTTGTAGCCGTGGCACAACGGGCAGAGATAGAACTAAATAACTCCTATAGAGAGTATAAGGGTTCTGGTGGGCGTCAAAGGAAGATAGGCAAGAAGGAAAAGTCACAAGGACAGGTCACTCAGCATAGTGGAGTGACTATTGATGGTGGATCTTCTAGTAGTGGTCGTTTTCAGCCATATGTTTGTCATAACTATGAACAAATGGGACATCTGAGGAGGAACTGTCTAACCGCCCTGCA
Organism: Artocarpus hirsutus; assembly: GCA_946598075.1. Classification (NCBI taxonomy): domain Eukaryota; kingdom Viridiplantae; phylum Streptophyta; class Magnoliopsida; order Rosales; family Moraceae; genus Artocarpus; species Artocarpus hirsutus. Next base: position 30,140 of record CAMOHE010042994.1, read on the forward strand.
CAATCATTCCTTGCACCAAGGCCACAAGAAAGTCATTTTGGCTCCACTGTATGGGGAGGAAGTCAAAACCGGGGAGCGCCTCAACAAAACATTCCAACTTCCCAAGTCTCAGTAACTTAATCTCGAGGGTTCCAACCCCAGTACAACTACCAACAGCAGCCACAGGGCTCAAATTTCTATGCCAATCAAAATTTTCAACTGACTCCACAAGGTTCAGTGAATCAAAGGTCACATTTTCCTGGAAGAAATAATAATAAGACTAGTAGTAGCTAAGGAAACCGAGCAAATAGTGATAAGGGGAAAGCACCAGCACAAGCTTATGCAATTACGGCTACAGCTGGACAAGCAAAGCAGGCTGATCACTCTGTTGTAGACAGTATGATTCACGTGTCTCATTCTTGGGCTCATGTATTATTTGATACTAGTGCCACTCATTCATTTATATCGATGTTATTTGCTTCCGTACTACAACTAGAAACAAAAACATGTAGTTCGCCACTAACCCTTAAAACACCAATGGGTGGCATAGCTGAAGTATCCATAATTTATAAATCAGTATGTATCATTATAGGAGAACATAAACTATCAATTCACCTATATGTAATAACTATCACGGAGTTTGATGTAATCCTAGGGATGGATTGGCTAACTAAATATCAGGCAATAGTAGATTGTCATAGGAAACGTGTCTTTTTGTTCATCAAGAATGGACAAGTCATTGAATTTTAGGCAAAGATAGGAACAGTGACACTAGCCCCGATGCTAGAGGCTTGTATTGGAGGACGAAAGAATTTCACCAACCTTGGAACAATCTTTGCTTCAAAGGGAGAACTAAAGAGGAGCGACCCATCCTCTCACACTCTTGTGGTGGATGAATTTTTAGATGTTTTTCTAGATGAATTCCCCAGACTTCCGCCTGATAGAGAAATCGAGTTTGTCATTGACTTAATTCTAGGAACAACGCCTGTTTCTATTGCTCCGTATCAAATGGCACCTGCTGAAAAGGTGGAATTAAGGAAGCAGTTAGATGAATTACTGGAAAAAAGATTTATTCGACCAAGTACATCACCTTAGGGAGCTCTAGTGCTTTTTGTGAAGAAACATGACGGATCGTTGAGGCTTTGTGTCAATTATCGCTAGCTTAATCGACTGACTATCAAGAACAAATATCCTTTACCCTGAATTGAAGAGTTGTTCGATCAGTTAGGAGGATCTCGCTACTTCTCAAAGATTGACTTACGATCTGGATATCACCAACTGAAGCTAAGGGAGGAGGACATTCCAAAGACGGCTTTTCGGACTCGCTACGGTCACTTTGAGTTTCTTGTATGCCTTTCGGGTTAACCAATGCACCAGCAGCTTTCATGGGCTTGATGAACCATGTCTTCCGACCATACTTAGATCAATTTATCATTGTCTTCATAGATGATATCTTGATCTATTCCAAAACTGAAGAAGAACATGCTGAGCATTTGAGGATTGCTCTACAGACGTTGAAAGAACACGGTCTCGATGCAAAGAAAGAGAAATGTGACTTTTGGATGACAAAGGTCAAGTTCCTTGGACATGTTGTCTTTGAAGAAGGCATCTCAGTGGACCCCTCCAAGATTGAAGTGGTGCTAAATTGGGAACAACCGAAGAACGTGTCAGAGATCCAAAGTTTCCTCAAATTAGCTGGATACTAACGACGCTTCGTAGAGAATTTCTCAAAGATTGCTTCTCCATTGACAAGACTCACAAGGAAGAATGTCAAGTTCATGTAGGACGATAAATGTGAAGAAGCATTCGAGGAATTGAAATGAAGACTCACTAGTGCACCTGTGCTGATCATACCCAACAACAAAGAGCCTTACACAGTATACACTGATGCCTCAGGAAACGGTTTAAGTTGTGTGCTAATGCAGCATGGACAAGTAGTTGCCTACGCCTCACGTCAGTTGAAACCCCACGAGAGGAACTACCCCACACATGATCTTGAGTTAGCTGCTGTGGTTCTTGGACTCAAGATTTGGAGATGTTATCTATATGGTGCAAAGTTTGAGCTTTATATGGATCATCAAAGTCTGAAATATTTGTTTACTCAAAAGGACCTCAACCTTAGGTAACGGAGATGGACTAAGTATATGGTGGATTACGACTTTAGTATCCAATACCATCCTTGAAAAGCAAATGCAGTGGCAGATGCTCTAAGTCATAAGAACAACGAAATTATAGCTAATCTGGCTTTGGAAGATTGGAGACGAGTCATCACCATCACCGACTTCAACTTACAATACTATGAAGATGATGAAAGAGCTTTCGTATTCAATGTGATAGCAACTCCTAGGTTAATCTAGCAAGTAAAACAAGGACAATGGTACGATGAGGGATTACGTATAGTCTAGGATCAGACACAAAATGGTGAACAACTGGATGGATAGAAATTGAGCCAGAAGGGTTCCTACTTTACAAAGGAAGATTGGTTGTTCTAGAGGATCCTTATCTCAAACATGCAGTGTTAGATGAAGCACATCGTTCAAAGTTCGCTATTCATCCTGGAAGCACTAAAATGTATATGGATCTAAAACGATAATACTGGTGGCGAGGAATGAAGCGAGACGTAGCAACCTTTGTCTCTAAGTGCATAACGTGTCAACAGGTTAAAGCAGAACATCAAAAACCTGGAGGCGAGTTGAGGAGTCTACCTATTCCAGAATAGAAGTGGGATCATGTGACGATGGACTTTGTTACCGGATTTCCTAAAACTCAAGTGGGGCATGATGCCGTTTGGGTAATTGTGGATCGTTTAACTAAAATAGCCAACTTCATCCCAATCAAAACTAGTTACAATGTCTCAAAATTATGCCAATTGTATGTGGAGAAGATAGTGACATTGCATGGTATACCCATGTCAATAGTCTCTATAGGGATACACATTTTACATCAAAGTTCTGGAGAGGATTGTAGAAAGCTTTGGGAACACAACTGAATTTCAGTACGGCCTTTCATCCTTAAACAGATGGACAATTTGAACGTGTCATTCAAATTCTCAAGGATATGCTTTGAGCTTATGTTTTAGATTTTGGAACCAATTGGGTTGCACTGCTACCATATGTTGAGTTCGCATACAACAACAGTTATTAGGCGAGTATTGGATTGGCTCTATATGAAGCTTTATATGGTAGGCCTTGTAGATCTCCCTTGTGTTGGGCTGAAAAGGAATAACGTCTCAAACTTGGACCTCAGTTTATTAGGGAAACAACGGACAAGATCTAAATTATTCACGACCGTCTTCAGACAGCTCAAAGTCGACAGAAGAATTATGCAGATAAGAGAAGACGACCTTTAGAGTTCATGGTTGGAGACTTTGTGTTCTTGAAGGTGAAACCAAAACGGGGTGTGTCTCGATTTGGTGTTAAAGGAAAGTTAGCACCAAGGTATACAGGACCGTTTGAGATTGTGGAACGCATTGGAACGCTGGCATACCATTTAGACCTACCACCACAATTGTCTCATGTACATAATATGTTCCATGTATCGATGTTGAGGAAATATGAATCCGGCCCTTTACATGTGATCAAGTGAACAGATATACCAATTCAAGTAGATACGACCTATGAAGAAGTTCCAGTTTAGATACAGGATCGTGACATAAAAATATTACGTCGTCGTGAAATTCCTCTGGTGAAAATGATGTGGCAACATCATACTGTAGAGGAAGCCACATGGGAACTTGAATCTGAAATAAGAGAGAAGCATCCACATTTGTTTTAACATTGTAATCAGTGTACGAAATTTCAGGGACGAAATTTTTTTAAAGGAGGGGAGAGTTGAAACACCCGTTATTTTAACAGGTTTGATTTTTATAAAATCATATGAATAAAATATCACTTTAGTATTTTTACCAAGTTTTCGTAGTAAATATTTAAAACCTACCATCACTCATCACTTCTACCAATCTTTTCCCGCTACATTAATGCTCAATTAAGTAGCCTCCTTCTCATTTGGAGACATAAAATTAATTCATCTCAACTACTTACAGACATAGAATTAATTCACCTCAACTACAGGAGACATTGATATATTTTTTCAACCACCTTTTTAATGCTTCCTTCATCTTCTTCCACAACTTCTCCCATTTACCCCCTCAATTATGTTGGCATTATTTGCTAAAAGTCTCCATGGGAGACATGATAATATTTTCTTTTAATGCTAATTTATTTCTTCCTACAACTTTCCCCATAAACCTACAATTATCTCCCGCTCCTTAATTATTTTGATGCATATTTATTCAACCATCACTACTCTCTTCTCTAGTTTCTCATTCTCTCCTTTCTCACTTCAATTTCTAACTAAAGACACAAGGCATAAAGCTCTCTTTGTAGCTAAGTAACTATAATTCCTAGCTATGTTTGAAGCCGCTTTGGAGTCAATTCAAGCTTGATTTTTAATCCAAACTTTGATGTTTTTTGAAGGAGTTTTGAGGTACTTTTTTTTTAATTCAAACTTGGCTTTAGTATGTATTTTCTCCATATTTAATGCATGTTTTCCTCATTGTTTGCAAGAAAGGCTAGAGATATGGTTTAATGATGATTTTGGTATAAAACTTATGACAATATATTTATTACGATGCATGCTGCCTATTTTGGAATGGTTTTGGAATTTTGAATATGAATAATATGCTTTGGGTTTAAGAAAAACTTAACATTTCATAAGCCTTGTATTATCTCTATGGGCAGTAGCTCTTTCTTGAAATTCTAGGATTAGATGAAAATGAATTTTATAAATTGGTTTACATATTTTAAAAGTAGACATTCTAAGCTTTCCGACGAGCTATCATGAGCCTAAATCAGAGTCATGTTTTATTTTCTATGAATTTTTCAATTCTCAGGTTAGAAACTAGTAAACCTACCATTGGCAGTATACCACCCGTCTACCTTAAGTAAATTACCCAATAACCCATGTGCTAATTGTAGATAGTGAACCCAACTTTTTTCACCTTCTAATCCCTGAATGTCTTGCAACCTTTCCAAAACCATCCT
>CAMOHE010042994.1:36918-82095 GCA_946598075.1 Artocarpus hirsutus
CTCTGATTCATAAAATCTCTTCTTTACCAGATATAATCATTCATATTCATTATGAAGTTTATTATAAAATCCATCTCAATCTGCTGTTTCAGAAAACAGATAATGAAAATCCTTTATCAACAAGTCATTTAAAAACATTTTCGTAAAAATCCATTTGAGGCCAAAATATTTAAAAATGGCTATCAAAGAAGGGGTAGAATTCCTACCTCAATACTCGTACCGGTGTCTCACACCGTAATCCCGGTCCGCTATACGTTAGCTCCGCGGATCCACGCACAAATCCTAAATGCATAGTAACTTAGCTCGTTAGCATCTAACCCGAGATATCCTATGATACTAAATCATCTCATGGTGTCCTAGTGTGCCATTTAGGTTTATAAAATCATTGTACAAAGTTGAAATTTAAATCAGGGTTCAAAACAGTTTAAAACGGGTGAAAATCACAAAATTTCTCCTGGCTCGATCGGCCTGTCGTTTCCCCTGGTTCGGCCTGCCGGACTGCACAGGTTCGGTCGGCCGAATATCTCCAGGTTCAGCCTGCCGGTCGGATGAATCCGGCCTGCCGAACACGAAGTTCGGCCTGCCGATCTGGGAAATTCTAGAAATTTCCATGCACGGGTCTTGGCAGTCCCGAATTCAAATTCTCAAATCTAACCTGTTTTCTCAATTCCCAGGCATGGATAATCCTCATAAACAATAGAAAATCATCATAGAACACTTTTTAGTGATTTAAAACAAGTTTTAAACAAGATTTTTACAAAAATCCAAAAATAGAGAAAATAGAGGAAAAATGAAAAATCTTAATTCTAATCCGTTTTTTATGAATTGAAGTTTACATTCTAGCTAATCTAAGTCCATCTAACTTAGATTGAAGCTTTTCTAGGCTTAGAAACTCTAAAATTTCAAAATGCAAGAAAATCTTGAAAAATAGAAAAACTTTGAGTTTTAAAATCTAACCTCGAATCAAAGCTTGAAAACGTTGTTTTTGTTGTTGAATCTTGTTCCCGAGCCTTCGATCTCCTAGCCCGAAGCTTGGAAACGAAATTTCTTTCAAAAATTTTGAGAGAGTGAGAGAGAGAACGAGAGAACCCGAGAGAGGAAGAGAAGAGAGAGAATGAGCGAGAGAAAATGAGAGGAAAGAGAGAGAAAATAAAATAAATAGAAGAAGAGAGAGAAAAGTAGTTGCATAAAACTGTTTGCAACCACACTCTGTTTTCAAATCAAATTGGTTTGTAAAAATTTAAATTAACAATTGAAAACAATTTAGGGTAACTAATAATCATTAAAAAGTAAAATTATGCAAGGTTACTAAATTTCCACAAAACATTCAAATTAAATCTAAAATGCTCATTAAGGCACACTAATCCACCATTTATCATTCTAATTCCATTTAATTAACTTCGGGGTGTTACATGTTCCCTTTACCTCTATATCTCATTGAGATGAGGTTTGCCAAAAGTGTACTTGTTTTAGCCTATTCAGTTTTGGCAAATCTCTTCTTAATGTCCTTAAGGAACTCTTTAGCTGTCTTTATCGTTTCTGATATAGTGTCCCTGAATGCTTTGGAATGGCCTTCTTCATGATCATCATACACATGCGATTTGATTTCTCCTACCTTTCCATGTCCCTCTTTTGATCAGAGGAACTTTTATCTGTAAGAGGTACACGAGAAGGAACCCTTAATGCAAGGTCAAGATCCATGACTCCGAGAACTATTAGGAGGTTCTCTTGCCATAATTTGAAGTTGCTACCATTTAGCATAGGAATTGAATTGATGTTGGCACTAATATTAGAGGCAGAACTAGTAGCTGAAATAGAGAACAAAACAAACAAACTCAAAACGAGCTCACATAAGAATCCATAATAACAATAATAAATCTAAATAAAGGTAACCCCATCTCAAGATATGGGGCACTCCATTAATATTTAGTCTTTGGATAGAAATATTAACTTGTAAGTGATATCTTGGTGTAGTAATCAAACACTGAAAATAAGAACATGTCAAACAATAAATCTTCCTTTGGGCCGATTTATTATTCATATGTAAAACTGGATAATCATCACGTGTTTATATTCATAGGTGTACATGCAATTCTATCAAGTATTGCCTTCCTTTGGGTCGTTCAATATTCACATAAGTTGTATAAACACAACCATTTATACTCCAAAACAAATTAAGTTCCACAAGAAAGACCACTTTGGTGACATGTTGCTTCAATTAATTTATCTCAAAATATATATAAAATACCAAGATTTGAATTTAAAATTGCACCAAAAATGACCAAAATTAAAAAAAATAAAAAAAAAATTTTGGTCAAAGTTAACCTTGACCGGGTAGGGGCTGGACCGGGTCGGGAGGACCCAACTCGGATCCTTACCCAGCCCCTTTTATGTCTTTCTTTTTTTTTTGAAATTTGGGTCACCTAGGGGTTTAGCCCTTGGGTAACTATTGGTCACGGGCCCGGCCCGTGTATCATTCCCCTTCATTGTCATGGGCCCAGCTGGCCCATGTACCTCTTTTTTTTTTGTTAACTAGTAACCCAGGGGTTAAGCCCCTGGGTTATAACCTGTCACGAGCCCAATTAAACCCATGTAAAAAAAAAAAAAAAAGATATCTTTGGTCTAGGATGAAGCCCAGACTTGCCCCATAGATGCCCTAGGACTTTCAACCACTTGGGTGAGAATCGTACAGGCAGTCGTCTGGCCGCCTCTGCACTTGCCGCGGCTGTCTTAGGCCGACGACGTAAAGCTGCATCTAGAAGGGGCCGATGCCGATGGTCGGTACGTAAGCCGCCGATTAAGGGCCCTTTTCATCCCTTTTTTTTTATATCCTTTATGTGGCAGCCTTATGCCGCTACTTTCCCTGTCTAGCCGTGGCTGCTTCTTTCCGGCGCCGACTGACGGTCGCGCCCAGAAAAGGCCGAGGCCGGTGATGGCAGGGCCAGCCGCAGGCGAAACCTTTTAAAGTCTCCATTTTTTTTTTACATCCCTCATGCAGAGGCCATAAGCCTTTCTCACTACTTTGCCGCAGCCAGAGGCCGTGGCTACGACTTTTCAGTGCGGCCTCATGGCCGCACATGGAATCGTTTGCCGGCGGCAGTAACAATGCCGCCGGCTTTCCCTTCAATGAACAAACATATATATATGTGTCTGAATAAAAAAAAAAAAACAAAACCAGAAGTACCAAATTCTAAAACTCTATATTTGTATGTACATAAACCAAAATTCAACCGACTGTATATATTCCATAAAACATTAAACCAAAAAAAATTCTCCAAACAATTATCCTCAAATTCAACAATTTTATAGAACCATAAATTGTTAAATTTGAGAATTTTTAATGAGAATCATATATAGAAAATTATTGATTTCCAATAATTTAACATGAAGAGGCTCTGATACCACTTGTTAGAACACAAAATTGTGATGAAAACATCATCACCCAATATCATTCATGTCAAATCAACAAGAATATTAATAAGATGCGGAAGCTAACCTGAATCCATTGATTGAATGTGATTCTTGAGTCTTTTTTATTGAGGATCTTCCAAGTTTGGTACGTAAATCCTCCTTCACAAAATGCTTTGTAATATCTCTATAGATGGGGAACTAGAAAAAATAATATACATACTGACTTGGGGACCACAACCCTTTTATATAATTGCTAAACCCTAGCAATTATCTTTAATTACCAATTTAACCCATCATAAAATTAATAATTACCCTTTTGGTCTCTATACATAGGAGGCCCACACTTAATGATGCATTAAAAACCCAAAACCTAAATTGATCACTTTTAATTAGGCAACCTTATTGATAGCCTTTCATTTACATTTATTAAATATATTAGCCCATATATTGGATTTTGATCCAACAAGTTTTATACTATTTACGATTACATTCTACAGTTCAAACCATTATCCTTTTATGTTTTTTATTTGAAAAGAATAAAAAAAAATCCTTGTCAAGTAACCAATTATAAATGATTGGGATGTGTTTATAACATTTTATTACTTTTTTTAGTCATTCTATTTTGTTTGCATTATTAGCCTCAAAAACATATTTTTGGTCTAATATATAAATAAAAATTCATTGAATGTGAGATAGCCTCAAAAGGTTGAAATTATTTTGTAAAATACTAAATCGAACAATTAAAAAGTTAAACTTGATATTACTATGTAATTAAAGACTTTTTAAATACATGTCATAAATTCTATCAAATATCTAAAGCCATCTATAACACTACATAAAGACTCCTTATGAACCTAAACGAAATCAAACTATACTAAATGATAATATATACAATTTAAATAAAAAAATAAGAAATTTATTGCAATATTTATTGCATTGCATAGAATAATTAGATGAATTATATTTCACTATCCAGACGCTATTATCCTTTTTTTCTTTTTTGTATATATACTCCTTTCTTTTCTTTTCACTGGCAAATTCTGCATATTTTTCATCTAGGATTTGTATAGGGCACATATTACTGTCAAAGGGCGAATTTCTTAAATATATATATATATATATCAATTTAATTAAATTTTCGTAGGTACTTTTTTTATCAAGTAAGTTTTGTTCTAGTGAGCAGTTTTATATTTAAATTAAAAATAAGAAATTTATTGCAATATTTATTGTATTACACAGAATAATTAGATGAATAGCATTTGAATATCCAGAGGCTATTATCCTTTTTTTCTTCTCTGTATATATGCTCCTTTCTTTTTTTCATGGGAAAATTCTGCATATTCTTACATCTAGGATTGGTATAGGGCAAATATTACAGTTAAAAGGACCAATTTCTTATATATATATATATATATATATATATATATCTCAATTTAATCAAACTTTCATAAGTACTTTTTTTTTATCAAATAAGTTTTGTTCTAGATAGCAGTTCTTGAAAAAAAAAAAAAGAAAAGAAAAGCAAAGACTGTGCTGTTAAAAAATTTGTTAAGATAACAATTATTTTTTAATTTTGTTTGAATACCTATAGTAGATATTAGCCCTCCCTCGCTAAGAATCTGGCTTCGTCACTGCATATTAGGGAGTTGATTAAAGCCAAAAAAAATGGCTATTATTACATTTTCGTTAAAAATCGTTTCTCACCGTTGGGATATTTTTTCATAATTTATTACAAAGATACTTCAAATTTCTTCCTTTTCCTTTTCCTTTTTTAGGTTCTTAGATTAGAAAAGCACTTCCGATTGGTTCCAAGTAGGAAAAAAAATAGTTTCTATTTAAAATTTAGAAAACTAAGTTATTTTCTATTAAAAAACGTTACTTTTCTAACCATTGCTAACAAAACAGTTCACCAATTATCATTGCATGCTGTGGTTGCAAGTATTCGAATAAACCAAACAAAAAAGATGATCATTAATATTTTTTAAGGGGACTTTTATAGCAGAGAAAGCAATTATCCTCTAACAATGGAGGATAGGTGTTTTAGCCGTCAGCTTAATTTTTAATGGTTTGATCTATGAATTTTTAACATAGACAGATGTGAATTAAATCATTAAAATCCTAATCTAATAGCTAAAATATTCTGTTTCACTAGTGAAGCAAAATTACTTTCTCCACCTTAAGAATTCTCTTTTTTACATAGTAATTGCATTTTAAACTAGAGAAATACAAAGACTAACTCCCTCGACTAATTATCAAAACCACCAGCAAGTTCTATTGAAATGCTAGAGGATAAATGAAACACTTGTTATTTTAACGGGTATGATTTTTGTAAAATCATATGAATAAATATCATTTTAATATTTTTACCAAGTCTCCGTAGTAAATATTTAAAACCTACCTATCACTCATCACTTCTACTAACCTTGTCCCGCTACATTAATGCTCAATTAACTAGTCTCCTTCTCATTTGGAGACATAAAATTAATTCATCTCAACTACTTACAGATATAGAATTAATTCACCTCAACTACCAGGAGACATTAATATATTTTCTTAACCACCTTTTTAATGCTTCCTTCATCTTCTTCCACAACTTCCCCCATTTGCCCCCTCAATTATGTTGGCATTATTTGCTAAAACTCTCCATGGGAGATATGATAAAATTTTCTTTTAATGCTCATTTATTTCTTCCTACAACTTTCCACATAAACCTACAATTATCTCCCACTCCTCAATTGTTTTGATGCCTATTTATTCAACCATCACCACTTTCTTCTCTAGTTTCTCATTCTCTCCTTTCTCACTTCAATTTCTAACTAAAGACGTAAAGCATAAAACTCTCTTTGTAGCCCAGTAACTATAATTCCCAGCCATGTTTGAAGCCACTTTAGAGTTAATTCAAGCTTGATTTTTAACTCAAACTTTGGTGTTTTTTGAAGGAGTTTTGAGGTAGGTTTTTTTAAATTCAAACTTGGCTTTAGCATGTATTTTCTCCATATTTAATGCATGTCTTCCTCATTATTTGCAAGAAAGGCTAGAGATATAGTTTGATGATGATTTTGGTATAAAACTCATGAGAATATATTTATTATGACGCATGCTGCCTATTTTGGAATGCTTTTAGAATTTTGAATAAGAATAATATGCTTTGGGTTTAAGAAAAACTTAATATTCCATAAACCTTGTATTATCTCTATGGACAGTAGCTATTTCTTGAAACTCTGGAATTAGATGAAAATGAATTTTATAAATTGGTTTACATATTTTAAAAGTAGACATTCTAAGCTTTCCACCGAGCTATCATGAGCCTAAATTGGAGTCATCTTTTATTTTCTATGAATTTTTTAATTCTCGGGTTAAAAACTAGTAAACCTACCAGTGGTAGTATACCATCCGTCTACCTTAAGTAAACCACCTAATAACCCATGTGCTAATTGTAGATAATGAACCCAACTTTGTTCACCTTCTAATCCCTGAATGTCTTGCAACCTTTCCAAAACCATCCAAAGTGATTTATGAATCTTATTAGAAACTAAAATATATAGATTTATACTTAATTCATTTATGGATGTTGTTATATGTTATGCTTTAGTTTTAATTGTCCTTATAAAAACCTTAGGATCAAGGGTGTGTAGAGCTTACGTTAATTAAATTTATGAGATTAAGAGATTGTTGAGAAGTTTGGAACGTAGAGATTCTATTACTCATCTTTTGTAAGGTTTTTATGGAAATAAAATTGATTGTTTAACCATAAGATATATGTATCTATGTTGAACTGCTATTATATGAGAATCACATATGAAACTATGACATGAACTCGCCTGGTATTGATAAGCGAGGAACATAATGAATTAACATATGTTGTTTTAAGTTGGAAAGCATGGTTAGGAAAATTGATTCTATAAATAATGATGGAACATTGAGAAATGGTGAGACGTGAAAAGGGCGGCGGTTACTTCCTTAAGCACGATTAACCTAAAAGGTAAAATAGGAGGAAAGTGATGACGCTTCCTTGGGTCAAAAGTCTCAGAACACACTGTACAGGAATCGGCTTGGTGAGGACTCGTGGCTTAATGTCCCCTCACCGGAATACCCTCGGAATGTTTGAAGGGTGGCCAAGCACGCCCATTTAGGTTTCGATAAGTGGAGTGTTACTTTATTTAATGTGGATACCTAGGAATAATGATGAATTGTCATATTTGTATATATGTATAAGTGTGAAACTTGGTAATGGTTAACTATGGTATCCACAAGATATGATCATAATAAACCTCATAATCTGATATATGATGTAAATTAACTAACTATGCAGTTTTAATGTGGTAATGAATAAACCTTAAGGTGAGTAATGATTTTCCCTACTAGGCATGTCGATGCTCATCTCTATCATATTTACATCTCTCAGGTGGAACTCAGTGCAACTTATCTGACGAGAAATAGACAACAACTCTGTTGATTTCATGTTGGAAGATTTTTGTTTAATTGTAACTCGTATTTCTTTTGTGATGGCTATGTTAAGTTATTTGAAAATTGTACTATAGTGATGATGACTGTATTTTAAATATTTGGTGCTATACTAAAAACTATGGTTTGTATTTTAAATGTTTATTTTTATTTTTATTTTTGTTTAAGGACCCATGGCATTGTTTAATGGATTTAAATAATATTGAATCCAAGTTTATTTTTATTTATTCAACACTGCTAACCCCCACATATAGGTGTTACAATAAAACGTGTACCAAGTTCTAACAAGAGAAAAACAAAGGACGCACGACTAATTGCACACACAGATGGTTCTTTCAAAAAGTACTTAATAGGCAATGAACAACAATGATTTGCCGAAATTGAGAGACTAATAGCACCAAGGCAAGCGCAACGTTGCAAAATACACTAACTCACAGATTAGACAATAAGACTACTTCAAAGAATGGGGAGAGGACCTCCGGTATTGCAACAAAAAACCAACAAAATAGTAAAAACACACTACTGCTAAATGGTGCAAACAATACTAATTTTATTTGATCATCACAACGATTAAAATACGGTTTTTTTAGCACCGTTACCCCTTGAACTTGTCCTACATTTGCAATTTGCTTGTTAAACTTTTAATTTTAGCAAGTGGCCCCTAAATTTATAAATTTATAGCAAATCATCTCCTATTGATCATTATAGTTTTTTGACTGAGATTAACATATGTCTTGCACATAAATAGTTAGTTAATGACATAAATGGTCATTTCTATGTGTTTTAATCGATATTTACTGTGATTAATATTTTTATTATATTTTTATCAAAGTATAAAATTTTGAATTAACTTAGTTTTAAAAAAAAAGTAGCACCAATATTTATAATAAAAGACCTTTCATACTTTTAATTAACTATCTATTTGAAAATCATATGTTATTTTCAGTTAAAAATTATAAATTTAAAAGTTAAGAGAGCAACTTGCTAAAATTAAATGTTTACAAGGTAAATTGTTAATGTGCGACAAGTTCAAAGAGACAACAACGCTAAAAACCTTTAAAATAATGGGTAAAACCCCGACAAATTTGAAGACACCTAAATGGCAAAGTCAAAGACTCTGGTGATGAGCCAGCTACCATTGAGCATGGAAGAGAACACCAAAGAACCGCTAATAAGCCCGACGAAAGCCAAAACATAAGACATTACTCAGGCCAAGCATTATAAGTTATAGAAGACGAATTTCACTTATATACCTTGTAATGTAAGACTCACCTTCAATTAGTATATATTGAACACTACAGCTGTTCCTTTCGTATTCCTAAAATTTAGATACGGTTTACCAATCATTATTATGTGGTTACAAGTACACGAATTGTCTGTGGACTCAATCAATTCAGGGGTGATTTTCTATTTTTTATTTTGGAAGAAAATATCAGATTTTTTTTTAACCTTTTTAAATATCAGGTTAATAAAATATTTGCAATAAATAGAAGTAAAAATATTTACTTTGTAAATAAGAAAATAAATTTATTAATTGAATCATAAATCCATTTATTGTGTTAATAAGAGTTTTTACACTATAAACAAATGGATAAATAAATTATTTACATCATAAATTTAACATTTATTACAAATATTTTTAAAACTCAAAATTTACCATAATTAGTTTTAAAAAGTACATTTTCTACAATTTTTGCTTCATTTTTACATTTTTACTCCAAAATCAACCAACATGCCATTCTGATCGGACAGAGATATATATACAATGCAATGCAATAAACTTGCGATTAGATATCCCATTTTTGTCGGTTAGATTGATATTAGATCAGTCTCTCTTATCGAATGATTAGATTTTTTCCCACCATAAGGTACACCTATCAAACATTCCATATGATAATTAGCCTTGTAACATGTGTTTTATAAGTTTTGTAGTTTGCATCGACCTGGGAAACAAAGAAACAGCAATCAACCCTGTAAACGCTTCCTAATTAGTCTAGCAAGGATCAGCAGTTTCAGATGAAAAATGACAAAATTATATCTACTATTCAAAAATCTCGAAAGCTCATTTTTGGGTCGACCCATTTCCCGGTGCATCGACCTCTCCCCCTAGGTCCACCCCGTCCTGTTCCTCTACCTCTCCCCCTTGAACTCAATCGTCTGAAGAATGATTTCCCATGCTTCATCTCCAAAAGCGAATGAAGAAACTCGTCACAGAGAATGCAACCAGTGTACAAGGTAGCTCCGTCCTCCAAGGGCGTTGTCTTTTTGTTAAAGTCCACTTCTATGATTGTAGAGTTGCAATCAGGGCACTGATCTCGAGTAGTGGAAATCCGATGAGCGCCTTGGGGAAGGAAGACTAGGCAGTTACAAGTATTGCAAATAAGTCGCCACTTGGGAGCGCTCACTGGATCAAGGATGAGTGTTCCGCTACATTCAGGACAAGCACAGACTCCTTGGGTTATCATGGAGTGTTGACAAGTAGGATGCGGGCAGAGAGAGCATGGCATCCCAGCTCCCTTCCCCAATTTGTTGGAACTGTCTGTTTTCGCTGCACCAAATAATGCGTCTATACCTTCAAATGGAGGACTGTTATAGCAGTACGGGCAAAGAGGGAACGACTTGCCTTCTGGGCCAGGCATGGAAAAGATCAAGAGCTCAAAATTGTCCAATGGACAAGTAAGCTCCTTATAAAGCTGCAAAATTTAGCTAACTAGTTATTCCCTATGAGCTTTTGTAATGGCCAGGAACCCTCTGGCTGAAAATTGGAAAATCAGTGCCTTTCTGAACAAGCAGTAAGGGCAGACTTGGGATAATATCATGGAGAATCACGCACCTTTATTGTACCCTTCTGAGGAAGATAATATACCTCCTCACATGTATTACAATACATGCGCGATGGTTGACTAGATATGTACTTCATATAGCGTAGGCATTTGCCACATTTACTGAGTGCTCGTCCCGAGTCTGCAACTGGAGAGAACTGTGCCTCAAACAATGCATCCATATTATCTATCTGCACCAAGTAGAAAAAGTGGATGGATCAGAAAGCATTTACATATAAACAGGAAGTTCAAAATTGTACCCCAGAACTTCTGGACATAAAAATTATATAAAGATCCAAGAAAGCGAACCTGGACAACAAAGTTTGAGCAGAATACAAAAAAATCAGACGCATCTACATCACGGTTCATAGACTAATAAGACCGGGATAATAAGGTTGTCACACATTATCCATTTTTGACCGAGGGGACTTTGACCCAGTTTAGGTTTAATGTGCTTTTAAGAGCAGCACCTACTTTTGCTTAAAGCAAAAGCAAAAGCAAAATCTAAAAGCTACAAATTCCAGCTTCTCCAAATAATTAAAACAGTGCATTGGTTTTTGTGCAAAATGCTTTTTATAAACTTTTTCCAAACACTATAGTTGCATCGCTTTTGTGCAAAGTGCTTTTAAGAGTTCTAAAAGCAATCCCATACTAGGCCTTTATCTGGATTTAAAATTAGAAAGATATCCTAGCGCACTCCATCTACACATCTTTCTCTTGGAATAATAGCAATCTACACTCCTTTGCCATTTCTCTAAAAGCGAAATAGCTTTTTGTGCCTGCCAAATTGGTGCCTGAAAGACCGTTATGCTTCTTGAACTTCTGTTCTATGATATTTATTTAATTCTCTGTTTAGATTTTGCAAGTAAAATCACCTTAAGAGTATACATGGCCAATATCAGCAACTGTAAAGCAAACTCAAAGCTGGCTAGCCAGGCTACTTAAAAGGTGAGACAAGACCATTGTGAAGTTGTGCACAGATTCACATACGCCTTTGCTCGAGGCAAAGTCCACTTTTTAAGCATGCAGTGTCAGTGAAAACGTACCAAGTGACAAGCCATTCTAACCTGCTTAACGAAATAACTGAATTTTTGCTTGAATTGTAGTAGAACATGCTGCACAACATGGATATGATCTGCTTGACCCTTGGCAACAAGAGTAATCTGTTGTTCAATGAAACTGCGAATGTCTGGCAAACAGAGATCTGGATCTATACATTGATATCCTCTTATGAGCGTTATACCCAAAGGAGTTGGAACCAGCTTTCTACTGGCTTGTACCTGGAAATTGATTGGAAAGTAGTTCCAAAACACGGGAAGTTTCCATTAACACGTTATCTCTATGAAAACAAACCAAGGGAAATAAATAAGATCCAACCAATAACCTTCACAAAATTGCGCTCGCAGATGTTGTTAATATGGACAGGAATTGATGCATCTGTGCCTATCCCATTTTTCTCCATAAGGGATATAAGCTCACTCTCACTTAGAAAATCTGGAGGTGTCGTACTCCCCTGCAGATATCAGGCTCTCATATATTATTAGCAATGCTTTCATTGTGCTACAATACTAAGATATCTAGACTCGTATTCCTTTTTTTAATTATTTCAACAAATAATACTATAATATCTTGACTCTTATTCATATTCACTTTCTCCTTCCTATGCAAAAAATCAAAGTGAAAAAAAAAAAGAATAAAGTGTGGAGATTAATATGTTACCTCGTGGAGTTCCACTCTCACAACTTCTATCTTCTCCCCCTTTGTAAACTGAGGAAGATTTTTCTCATTTATAGCCAACCACGGCATAATAGATGTAAATCCTTTCTCCAAAATGCGGTGCCCGACACAGTGGAAGGATTCTCCACCAATTGAAAATACTACCTTTGTTCTGGAATGAGCACAAAAGAGCCCATATTAGAAAAAGGACAAACAATCTACCATATTTATACACTGTAAATAGTATGGGAAAGCAAAGCATCAAAAAATATACATAAAAAAACCAACTGTAAGAATCTTAAGTTTGATTTCATAGACAAAGATCAAAATATATCAAACAAGTTATCACAACATCCATGTATACTTTCTGGTGATCAGGAACAAACAGTAAATGTAGACACTCAATGTGGGTATAATACACTCAAAAAACTTCAAAAAGAATTCATATTCGTGAGAGAATGCTCCATATCCTAACAAAACTGCCTGTTAGTTAACTATTATCTCCTTCCTTACTATGTCCCCACTTTGGCTAGTAGTGTAGGTTGTAAGGTGACTTAAAAGAAGAAAAAAGATATTAAGATCGTAACAACATCAAGTACTTGCCATTAAAAAATTGATTGAAATCAAAATTAGTGTCTACACGTGTCTGAACAATGGATTTTTCAAGTCATACAGTATTAACAAAAGGTTAGAGTATTGAGCTCTATCATGTGCAACAAAGTGGAAATTTTAACCCGTGAGTTGAGTTATTAAAAAAAAAAAAAAAAACCTTTGAACCACCACATGCATTTTCAAGTCAACATAATTGAACCCGCATAAATATCTGAAAGAGACGAGCAATAAGGGGGTGGGAAACTGCAAAAATCAGCTAATATCTGGACAGTGATACACTAAATTACCTATTATGAAAAAGGATTATTTTCATAAATACCCCCTGACCTATGTACCCCAATTCAAGTTGCCCCTAGAATTTTCACAACCATTCAATGCACCCCCGATTTATAGAAAACCATTCAAAATATCCCCTCCGTCCAATTCCATCTATAGCGTTAACGGATTTGCTGACGTGGCATGCGTCAAAATTTAATTAAAGTTATTAAATCCTAAGTAAATATATAAAAATGATTAATGGGATGTTTGAGAAGCGTAGTTAGAATTGAAACTTTTAAACTAAAAATTATAATATGTAAGAGCTTTACTCTACAGCTCACTTATTCTGATCACTATAGCATGTGAAAGCTTAACATTGTAGCCACTAAAAGTTTTAATTATGACTGATTTTGCCAAATATCCTCTAAATATTGCAAAATAATTTAAAAAAAAAAAACTTTATTTCAAAAAACCCTTAAACTCAATTGTCTCCTACCAACAGCCTCCTCCTAGCCATACTTCTTCCATGCGATGCCGGCTGCCATTACGGGCACCGACAATTGTTCCCCCCAGAGCGCCATAGCACCACCACTGCGATCTCGCTCACGGCCAACCCCAAAGACCTCCACCGCGCAAAGCCCAGGGCGACCCATCACCTCCATGGCACCGTCACAAACCACCTCGCTGCGATCTCCCTCGCCCCGCAAGAAGGAATCAGTATATGCAACACCAGCTTCATTGAAAAATAAATAAATAAATAAATAAAACACCATCAATGTTTCCTAGATCCATGGTCGCCGTCCCCTGTTGAGTCGTGAGTAAAACCTTTGTTGCAAGCTTAACATAGGCACAGACTGCCTTCTCTCGCAATGGATGACTTGCTTGTCCATGGTTCACATGCACATGCCCTTCTCAAGTGAATCTCCTCAGATTTCTCTTGCATTTTGATCATTGTGGGAGATTTTCTTTTGGGTTTTGGAAATAATTAATTTGAATGATTTTTGTTTTTACGGTAAATGTAGTTTGATATAGTCAAATTATCAAGAAAACAGAATTTGAAGGTTTCTATAATCTTTCGAAAGAAGTCCACTGATTTGGGGGCTGCCCCATTTTGGTCTGCAAGAAGAAAGTAAGCTCAAAAGTAATTATTTATTTTTTTTCCAAAAAAAAAAAAAAAAAGTTTAGTTGACCGATTCATTTTAATGAATAATTTAGTTTTTATGCATTTTTAAGTTTTTTTTAAATATAGGCATTTTTATATATCTAGTTAGAATTTAATAGCTTTAATTGAGTTTTAATGACATGCCATGTCAGCAAATCCATTAGCATTATTGACGGAATTGGATGCAGGGGGCATTTATAATGGTTTTCTATAGATCGGGGGTGCATTGAATGGTTTTGAAAATTGGGGGGCAATTTGAATTAGGGTATATAAGTCAAGGGGCATTTAGGACAATAATCCTACCAAAAAAAAAAAAACGATGGAAGGAGCATGCGAAAGAACAACGATGAATGCCTTAGATTTTACCTTGAGTATTTGCAGTCAGGAGACAGGGTCCCAATAAAATGTTGACAGACATACTCATATAGTCTCCAAGAATCATTGTCTAGCATATCCTCAGCGGCTGAACGCATTGGCGTAATAGGAGGATGGTCACCTGCATCTGTTCCAACTCGTGGTTTCTGATAACCACGAGCAAGAAGCGTTTGTACATAATTACCCCATGTTGGATTATTTGCAAGTGCACCAAGAGTTCCTTTGAAATCAAATGACGAAGGATAAGCTGTGCTCTCCGTACGTGGATAGCTAGAGAAGCAGCATAATAAGATAATTGTTATGTGGCTATAAACAAAAGACGTCTTGAGAGTATTAGGGAAATAACATGCTAAAATCTTAAAATCTATCACAAAGGCAGAATATGTTTCCCACAGGCTAAATGTACACACACACATACATATATAACCAAAGGAAAAATTGAAAAACCAAATAGTTAAAATGGAGACAGAATTTTGGATGCTATTTCTACCTGATGAACCCTTGAGTATACAAGCGTTCAGCTACTTGCATGGCTACTTGAGGTCCAAGGCTCAATGCACTTGAAGCAACCTGATTCAAAATTTACAAAATAGTAAAACACAGACACACACACACGCACACACAAAATGGAGTATTATTTCTGAACTATTTCTTTATGATGAACTTGGCAAATTAAGTTAAGCCTTTACGGCAGAATACTATTTTAACTCTATAACTACAACAAATATGTTCAAAAGTATTTTCCACCCAAAGATCGAAAAGACACCAAAAACATGAGTTTATCTGATTTCTCGAAAATCCTATTTTCCTCGCTCTCCTTAATCATGCATTCATGCATACATATGTATAGTATGTAAAAAGCTTTATTTTTTAATTTCCCTTTTTGGTAGAATGACATATTCACTTAAATGTGCTACATAGCAGCCGTGTTGTCCCATTTGTCTTGACAGCCCTACATGAAGAACTATCATTTCCTTGGGTTTCTTTACAACTTAACAAGCAAGCAAGCAAGCAAGAAGAGCTCACTTATTGCATAGCAACCATAGGGAATAATTGTCTTCTCAATGTAAAAACTGTACGTAAAGCTTAATAACTAGAGGAGTGCTAGTTGCACTATCTTTCTCACTCTCTTTTACACTCTCTCCATTCATTGTCTGGCACGTGGGCTCCATTATCTTATTTTCTGTTTAAATAATAATTTATAATATTAGCGGATTCCACATGCCAAGCCGTGATTGAATAGAGTGCAAAAAAGAATGAAAAAAAGAGTGTTGCTAGCACACCTCCTAATAACTATTACCCATAACAACGACCTACTCATTTAGCATGTAAAATAAGAATGCTTCTTCACACTATCCATGGAATAAGATATTGCATAAATTTAATTAAATCAATCTTCATTTGTTCTGACCTTCAGAAGATTCACTGTATTAAGACCAGGAGGGCGACTTTTGATTTCTTGCTTTTCTGATATTTCAGTCACTTCTACAATTCCATCTTCCATTACTATCTTTTGAAACATTGTAGCAGCCTGTAAAACAGAAGCATAAGAAAGCATTTCTATGTAAAGGAAAGGCAAGACAAGCCAAGTTTAAATCAAAGAGCGCCCCACATCTAAGTCGAACAACTTCTGACGTTCCCATTCTAGTTGAAGTTCATAGCCACTTTGCAAAATATAAGTGTGTAACGACCAAAATTTTTCAGACTTAAATGTGCTCATCTGCAAATAGCGTTGTACGCAAAACCCAAGGGTTGGAGTTTGACATGGTCCATAACTGAAAGAGGCAAAAAGTAGGATAAATCGACACATGAAATTAAAATATAATGCATCAATGACTCAATTAACACCTACTCAAGAAAAAAAGAAATAGAATTATTACACTTACATATGAATTAATTAACCAAAATCTACCTCGATTTTCATCTAGTTAGCCTTCTAACAGCTCAAAGACCCAAAAAAAATATAAATAAAAATAGAAAGAAAAGAGAAAGAAGCAAAGAAGCAAAGTTTTTTTTTTTAAGGATAAAATATTTTGAAAAAATTATACATCCTGAATTTTATATTAAACATACCACTCTCGATTCTTCTATATAAATGAAGTAACCAAAATCCGCCTAGATTTTCACCAAGTTGACCTCCTGACATCTCAAATACCCAAAAAAAATAAAATAAAATAAAAGAGAAAGCAGAAAAAAAGAATGAAACAAAATTAAAAAAAAAAAAAAAGACATATTCTTAAAATAATAATAACAATAACAAATCCTGATTTTTACCCAAAAAAAAACGCTCAGTAACTCCCCTTGAAAATATACTTACTTTTGTTCCCCTTTTCATGAGTATTATTTTTAACAAGTAAAATGCAGGAGTAGACATTCGTCCCACTAAATAATGCAAGAGGTAGCTTGATAAACTCCTAAACTCACTCGCACAAATCAGACGAAATAGAGGAAGAGGGAGAACTATATCAAAAGCACAAACTGTATCAGTTCACACATATAAATAAAATATGCCAAACAACTAAGAAAGAGATTAGAGAACCTACGAGATAACTCTAGAATCAAGATTCCCATATTTCCCTTGGAAGTAATTTGTTTGAAATCGTGTAAATGCAACTCCAACTTTCAAATCTATCTCTTGCCGAGCATCAACAGCAAGTGCCTCATCTCTATTAGGTTCAACAAGATTATCCATGGCCCTTAAAACATCCTTCTCAGTAACAGAGGAAAACCGCGCACGGTAAACCCTTCTACTTTTGTCATTTACACCAAAGCGAGTACATTCAAGAACTGCAATAATAAACTGAATTTAGAGACTTCAATATGTTAACAAGAATTTATTAGCCTAGTGTTAAACCAAAAATACCTTGATAATTAGCATCCAACAGATTTTATTTCCATATTATTCAAATTTGACTGACTAGGTTTTTTTTTTTTTTTTTTTTTGAAAAAGAAACAAAGAAATTTATTGATAGAGGGGAAAGGAATTACTATTAATAGGGAAAGATCCTCACCAAAACAAAAGAAGAAGAAGAAGAACCTGACAAACAAAAACTATAAAAATGAAAACTAATCTCCAAGGAGGTCAGAAAACATCAGATCGCTAAATTCTTTGTCAGGTGAAATCCAAAGGTGATATTTGCTTTGATCTAATCCCAAAAGACTGAAAAATCCTCCTCTAATTCTTCAAAATTCTTCGGTTTCTTTCCAACCAAATTCCCCACTATATGGTTAACGTTGCAACCCTCCCCAGTAGACAACTCCATTTTGAAACAAACCCAAAAAAAGAAGCTCCCGGTTTTGCTGCGGCTCCTTGGAAACACCAAATTGACGCCCAGATCCTTCAGTAGTAAGCACCATAAACCAGAAGGGAACAGACATTGCAAGAATAAGTGGTCCCTCATCTCCCCGCCTCTTTTGCACAACATGCACACCGTGAGTTGACAAACATTTTTCTTAATCTTGTTAGTGTGAGTGTGAGTTCATATAATTCTTGCGTTTGAATAATATGTATCACTAAGAAGATTTTGAACCAGCATATCTTCGTTGGCCAGAAATAGAAAAACAACTTATCTATAAAGTTCAGTTCGGGATGGATAAGAAATCCACCCACACAAGGATAAAGATCCAGATATGTGTATCCTAACCCCACACACACATTAATAGAAAGCATGTGCTTTTGTACGTGCAAGTGCTTGTTAGAAATCTTATTAGTATTCTAGGTTTGTAAAAAATTAGATACACGAGACTTTCTTAGGCGGCCGTTGATGGTGGACATTCTTTGAAAATAGTGGATTTAGAAAAAGAATAGTAAAAAATAGATAAAAATAAACAAATAAATAAATACAATAAAATAAAATAAATCACTACAAGACTACCCTGGTTCTTTTGTTCAAGCATTTCTTACAATTCTGTTAAACTGACCCTGAAATATACATACGAAAGGAATAACTAAGAGAAACAAGAATGCTACCTTCAAAACATATATTTTCTCCTTCACGATCACAATCCAGCCATAAAACCAAAAAACCGCAATCACGAGCTTCTTGATTTAAATGCCTACATATATGTGCCTGTACACCAAGAGAAGCAGTCAAAATATATATTAATTGAAACAGAAAAACCTTTTTTTTTTAATCACAGCCAACAGCATAGAGCTCTCTAAGGGAAAAGCAAAAAAGTTAAAAAAAAAAATGTGAAAAGGTGAACAAGTTCACTTTGTCCAGTATCAATAAGCAAGGTGACGACATGAAAGCTATCCATGCCATTAAAATGCATCATGAGAATATCTTGGGCAATCTAAAGTCCCAAACACTATATAACTCAAATCAAGCTCCAGTTACATACACACAGATAATGTTTTAATTGTGTTCTTAAGCAGGGAGAAACCTTAGCATTTTGCCAACTACTTTAATAAGCACAATATTCAGGCTAACCAACAAGATTGTGCAAGAGCTTTGCATAATCAAATAAAGAAACTGTTGGGGATAAAGCGCAAAGGGAAGAACAGTAGCAAAGAACACAAAGTACCTTTGGGTTGGCTTCATTCTTAACAATTGGAGCTTGAAAAAGATCCAAAGGATCAGTTGATGCCCAGTCTTGATATTTTTGTGGAAAATCTACACTAAATACACAGATAAAAGAAATATCTTCGTTAGAAAATATAGCTAACTCATTATGAGTAAGACATGCAAGAAAAAAAATGATATATCACATGAAACAAATATTTCAAATCATGTAAAAAAATTGTTAGCTTTTCAGACGTGAAAAGAAACCTATGTTTGTAAAACTTGCCTATAAAAAGCCATTTTAAGCTTGTTTCAGGAACAGGGTTCATGTTCGACCATTCTAGCTGAGAATAATGCCACGTATGAATTTATTGGCTTTAGAAGATTGTTGTCTACATCATATTCTCATTTTACGTTAATTATCCGCTCAAAATCTTAAAATGCTAAGATCCTTATTTCAAATACTACCTGTTTGAAGTTGCTCACTTCGTGAAGGATAATTATAAGAGGATCCCAGAGCTTGTGAGTTTTGAAGAAAGTAACAAATCAATGACCTTCAATCTTTATGGACTTATGAAACAAAAAAGTACAGGCCCCTGATCAGTTGGCTAAAACCACCAGATCATAAAGTAACACACTTTATTAAGAGCTTACAGTTGATACTTGGCGGCATTGTTTGTCAATGCAAGCCGATCACCTTCATCAATTTTAAGAACCTGATAGGCTCTAGCATACATTATAATAATAGGCCACCAGTCCGTAGCCAAGTTAGAGAGTTGTAACTGTTTGTCAGTTTTCTGCTAGCGATTGGTTTAGACTTTGTAAGATAGAATTTTTAACATAAATAAGGGATTAGAAGCTAGAGACGGGGGAGGTCAACCTAGTGGAAATTTGGGGAATAACCTTTCGGGAGAGCTTATAGTTGATATTCTTGTATCTGTGTTCTTCTATTCATTGTTAGGGTTTGTCAATTTCATCTGCAATTCTTCAATCTTCTTCAATAAATATTTTCAGTTCAATTTCTCTGTTAGGGTTAAAGTCTCATCAGAAACCAACCAAAATTAAATTTCATGCTTCCCATCAATTTTTTATAGCTTTAACTTTAAATCACAACATCTGAGGCTACGCACAAATCACAGCTTGAAAAGCGCAAACAATACCAAAAAAATTAGAAGAGGGAGGATCAATCCCATTACATGAGCGCAAACACAGAGAAGAATAGGGAGGACCAAAAATAGGTGTTCTCCATGCATTATTACGTTGTTACACCACTGGGATTAGCCCAGTGGTGGGGATGATGGTGTTGGTTGGGGGGGGGGGGTGTGGGTGGTTGGGGTTTGGTTTGTGGTGGGTGTTAAGGGCCAGGATAAAATCCTGGGCAGGATGCGGGACTTTTCAATAAAAAAAAAAAGGAAAAAAAAGTTGTTGATGAGGTCAAAATTTGAAACAAATTCATTGAAAAACAAAAGATTAAATAATCTTTCCTTTTTCATTAATGATGAATTAAATGTTCACTTATCATGAAAAAACAAATTAACAGAAAGATCGTTCTAAAGAACACAAATTACTAATATTGGAGGACAATTCCGAAAACAACTATAAACTTATCACAGATCTATTATAAAGCTAGCACCACTTGATAATGTTTCTTTTCACTATTTCAAAAGCAAATGATATAACAACCTGAAAATATGCCCAATTACTGATGTTACTTTATAATGTGCCCGGTATCCAAGAAAATTCCCATCAAATTCATGGACTTCTGTACTACTCCTCCTTGTATTCATCTGGAGAATGAAGATATAACTTGAACAATGAATGTTATTGAAATCATTTAAAAAAAAAGGAACCAAAAAAATTTAAAAAAACAAAAAACCATGTAAAGAAACATGTCAAAAGACTAAGTATAACTGAGATCAAGCGTGTACTTGCAATAAAATAGAACTAATCTAAACGTATAAGCTTATTGATGTAATATTTTGGTCGTCCGCACAACGCAAATATAATGGGTTTTATTTGTAGAGCATCAATTGTTCAACAACAAAATTTAAAATTGAATTAATCTTCTTTCTGATGAGTTGTTTGAGAGAATGCAAAAAAAACTTGACTCATAATTTTTTTTTTTTTTTTCACACTATCCCCATGGGCCTTGAACCTAAGATGAAATACACCTAAGATGAAATACAATGAAAACTTTTCAACTCACACACCCACTAAAGCTAGCCTCATTTGGCTCTTCAATTATCACTGTTCTTAAGATGACAAAATACCATTCAAAGAAATAGGGCAAAAGACTAAGAAGCATAACAGAGATAAAGCATGTACTTGCACTTGCAGAGCATGTAGAACTAGTTCAAATATGTAAAACTACGTAGCTTTCTTTTCTAATAAATTTTACATTATGTCAAAAACTGTGTCAAGAGGCATATCATATTCCACAATTCCTAAGCAATATATATGTTAATGAAACATAACTTCTCAATTAGGAAGATAACAAAAATCAGCAATCTTGGAAGTATACTTTCTGATAACCTAGTTAGAGGTTGGTCTTCCTCCTTTTAGTTGTTGCTAGATCTACTTGAGAAATTCTCTTGCTCTTAATCTCTTAAACATAATTTCAAATTTATTAATAAGAGATGTTTGTTTCTTTTCAAACGAGAGAGAGAGAGAGAGAGAGTCAGCCATTATATAGGTACAACAAGTGTGTTAACATTATCCCCAGTTTCAAAAGAAGGGAGACATTGCTGAAATTATGATTCCGAAAAAACCAATACCAACTTATTTTTTCTCTCCTCCTAATATGGCCCTTCCCTCCATACCACTGAATCTAAATAGATAAGAGCAAGCTGAATAAAATGCATAACAGTTTTTATTGCTGCTTGCAAGACAGGAAATCTATTTGATCTATTCTAGTAATAGTCCCCTCCCGTGCCTCAAAATCATCGACTGCTCTTCTGCTCTTGCACGAAAATAGCAAATGAAATGATCTAATATCTTCAAGACGAAAACTTTCATAAAATAGAAAACAATATCAGTCCGCACAGTCCTCCAATAGCGCCTAAGAAAATTTCAAAATAAGATCTACTACGCCAACGTCTCATCCTTCAAAGAGCTTCTTAAGCTTCTCAAAATATAAAAAGTCAACTGAAATATTTCAAACTACTGAAAGACAACAGCAATCCTCCCTTCTCCAGTCTCCAACCCCCTATTTTCCAATTGATGAGCTCACATAGAAAATAAGCCCATCCAAACATTCCATCTGCGTTTAAAACAACTTCACAACGTCTACCACCCTTGGTTCTCATTTCTACCTCCTCGAGGCAACTGAGCCATTCCATTCAAGAGTTCAAATGCTACGGTGGCCCTCTTCCGACTAAGTTCCCACAAAGGTAAGTCATAACTTCATAGTTAAATGAAAAGAAATGATGAAGGTGGAAAATAATAGAACTAAATATCGTATAGAGCTTGATGTACACTTCAGTAAACGTGAAAGAAAGCTTAACATAATACAAGTTTCAAAACATTTTATAAAACATCATGGAGACAAATGTTGCGTGGTTTTCAAACAATTCACAGAAAGATGAAAGAAGTGATTCCATCAACCCAAAATTCTCTTTAATTCTTTTGTGCTCAATCCGTTTTGCACGATAAGCAGAGAAATGAAACCAAATGAAATTCCACACTCTTCTTTTGGTAAGACTTTGCCCAATAGCTCCCCAAGCAGAGCTAAAAGAGAGGCTTCTTGCAAGCAGGAAGAACAAACAGAACTATCCCACTGAAAAGCTGCTCTTAATTTGTAACAGAGCATCTCGTCTTGCAGGAACACATTCCCATCTTGCTCCACCATGACCAGAAGCATTCTTATTTGCAATGAAGGATACAGAAAAGTTAATCTTCTATACTATTGTCAACTCCTGCAAAGTCGATTCCACTTGATAGGTTTATTTTCACACAACCCCGACCTTCAACACTACTTTAAACTTTTAGGTCCATGCTTTTCTTCAGCGACGTAATGACTGCAACAAGTGTATATCTTCCACATCACAAACCGAGTTTTCCAAACCTAGAGTGGTAATTGTAGCAATTTCCCACAGACTAGACATTCAAAAATATCACAAATTATATGGTGAACCAAAGGACTATCATGCCGAATGTCATCTAAATTTTGAACCTTTTTTCGGAATTTCAACAGCTTCAGAAAAATTCCAAACAAACTCTCACCCGAAAGACTCACTAACTACATAATCCAGGCCATGCATTCTCACAGTGACTGTAAAATAATTTATTCCGATAAATAGGAAAAAAAAAAACCAGCAATTTACTCGTATTTGTAAAAAATCTGTTTGATTGCAACTTCCAAACAAATTAGACCAGAAAGATGTTCATCTGCATCCAAATTTCATTTTTCGAAACAAAATTTCAAGCCCAGTACACCGGTTTTCTCGTACTCCAAACAACAAATAATCTCCAAAAAAAAAAAATCAAACTTCAGGTTCATTTCCTATCCCAAACACATTCTCGGCATCCAAACAGAGTGTAAATATGTGTGAATCTGAGAGAGAGAGAGAGAGAGAGAGTACTTGACCGCGAGAGAGAGCGGAAGCGATAGAGAGAGCGATGCTGGGCTTCTCAGCGACCTGTAAACGAAGCAAAAGACGATGAGAATTGAGAATCTGAAATTGTTTGTACGAAGACATAGAAGAATTCTTGGCATGATTACCATCAGAACTTTCGACGGAGCCATTGTTGACGGGCGAAGATCGGCAATCAGAGCTTCCCCAATAGCGAAGCGAGCTCTTTCGCTTGTTGCTTTTATTTATTTATTTTTCTTTTTCCTTTTTTTAGGCCTTCTGTGAGCTCCGAAAGTTTAAAATCGCTGATTAAAACAACTGAGCCAGAAGTGTAACAGAGCATTCGAATGAATTTCTTTCTTGTTTTATTTTTGCCGTTTTCACTTCATTGAGAGCGTTCGAATGAAAAGGTTAGGAACGAGGACAATGGACCAAACAGTAAACCGGAGAAAATTAGGTCTAGTCCAATTCCACCCACCAATGTTTTGTATCTTTTTTTTTAACCTTTTATTTATATTATATTTACATTCAATATATCAAAATTACCCTTATAAAAAATCTCACCATTAAACTCTTCCTCTCTCTTTCCCTCACTCTATGTTTCACGCTTTTTCCTCTCTCTCCATGTGTCTCTTTCTCTCTCTTCTCTCTCTTTGTCTTTTCTAAAAGTTGTATGTTTAAATTTTTTCCACAGAAATGATTAGAATCAAAAGAGGTATGATAGAAGTGACAATTGACCCCAACTGTGAGTGGTGAACTTAACAAGCCTTAAAAAGAAAAGAGGCCCCCACAAATGTGTGTTAGACATAAGTGACATTTTATAAAGAGTTTATTTATTATTCATATACTAAACGTTGTCCTTTTTATATTCATTTCCATTGAATGTATGATAAGCAAACAAAAATTTGAGACTATCGTTTTAAACCTTTAAGGATCGTGCATATGATAGATAGATTATGCAAAAAACATGAATTTTAAAGTGATAGTCTGAATCATAAAATCTACAATCGTAGGAATAAAGTTAGGTGCTTTATTCATGCTAAGATTGTTATGTTGTCTACATCACTAACGAGAGATGGCTTGTCTTAGTCATCAGAGTGGGACTCCGTGAGTGAAAATATTGGTGCATTGTCATAAGTGATGATATATTAGATCGAGACATAAAAGTTGAATTGATTTAGTCAATAATTCCGTTTATGAAAATCAATTCACTTTAGACAATCATATGTATTGTGTCTTAATCTTGAAATGACTAATGGACCCGTTTTCTTGACTTATGTCTTTTAATGTATAAAATATGTATCTGAGATATTGCATTTTATAATTATAGGAGATTAAACTATATATATATCTATTGAGTCCCCTTTGCTAACTCATTATAAATCATGTAACGATATGGTATGTTTTTTCTATATATTAGTGACTTATGTTAAATTCATGTTTTTTCTACATATTAGTGATTTATGTTAAATTATTAATTAGCTAAAATTTATTAAGATTCGATTTAATAATTCATTTTAGTTTATTGGTTGAATTAATTTTGTAAATTGATTCAATATAAACATGTTGGATTATTTTGATAAATTTTTTTTTTCTGTGGGATTATCTGGATATAACTGTTTGATCAGATAACTTATCATTGGGTTTTTTGAATTAAATTAAGGCTCTATCTAAGAATCTTGGGTGGAAAATAAGATATTCTCGCGGACCAAGATTATCATAAGTTTGGCAGGTCGATGAGAAACTTTGGCCTATCGATAGAGTAAGTTGGGTAGGCCGATCTCTTAGATCGGCTAGATCAGCTTGCCAAACTGTGATAATCTGTATACGTATTTTTGATGGGTTTTTCATTAGAAGTTGATCCAGACTCAAATTTTGAGGCCTAATCTGATAAGGTTTAACCCCAAATTCGACCACTATAAATGGAAGATAAGTTTTCTCAGTTATTTAGATCAGTTGAGAAGCATAGAGTGAGTATTTTAGTTTGAAAAACTCTAAAACTCCCTGAGAGCTATTGTTTAACTTCAAGAACCTTAGCTCTAGGTCTTCTCAAGTGGTTAGAAAGAGAGTCACTAGAGGAACAGCTTACGACGTGTAACCACCTACACTTCGATCACAGATAGAGAATAGCAAAGAAGACCAATTGGTTGAGACACTTCTAGAATATTCTTCTCTATATAGATTTGAGCCCACTTCAATATACAAAAGATATTAGTAAGATCTATCATTAATTTATGTATTTAGCATATCAAACTTGTGTTTTGGAAAATACTCTGATTTAAAATTTTAAAATTTCACTACGTATTGTTTTCCAACAATTTGCATCAGAGTTAGTGTTTTTACATTAATTATCGGGTTTGTGATCATGCCATATACATGAATTATGTGGTCTTATTCTATCCTATTCTTGAATTTAATTTTTTAGAGAGTTGGCACTATACGGTTTCTATATAATTAAATGTTGTCATGAGATTATATGGTGAATGTTTATTAATTAATTATGGTTGATTAAATTTTTATTTAATTATTTATTAATTAATTAATTTATGCCGGTTATGGTTCCTTAAAGGTTAGAATATATATCTAGGTTTTTTATGTAATTAAATGACGATCTATCATCACCGTTTAGGAATTATTATTTTAAATTTAAATGTGTAAAATTTTGTAATTAAATAATCATTCGAAGTAAAGACGGATCTAAAAGATGAAGATGATAAGAGTTCCATTGTTTTTTTTTAATAAAATTTTATGTTTTTGAGTTATTGAAATAAGATTGAAAAATTGCTTAAAATCTGTTTTATGGAAAAACGCTAAGTTCAACTTGGTCGGCATGTTGAACCTTTTAGGTCGGCAGGCCTATGTCGCAGACTAACAGGCCGAACTTCTAGTTTGGCAGGCCAACAGTGGGCTAGAATGTGAGTTCAGTTTGGTCGGTCGGCTGAACCATTAAATTCGACAAACCAATGGCCAAACGGGCAGGCCAAACATTTAGTTTGGCAAGTCGGCAGAGGGCAAAACGTTTTTTGAAAAAGGTACATTTTTTGGTACAGTTTTTAATTTTATTTTCAAGACAATTCTAAGAAACATGAAATTTTATGATGACTAGAAAAATAAACCCTTTGATCTATGAGGGATTGAAGAATTGAAAATGGATGCCACATGAAGATACAAGATGAAGAATCGATAATATATTTCGATTGATCTTTTGTAATATTTATTTTTCTTTTCTTTATGATGGAACCATGATATTACGGCTATTTATTCATTATTTTGCTTGTAGCTTTGCATGTTGCTTTGCTTGTCTGCATTGTAATATGATATGCTATGTATGTTGATAACATGATATGTAGAATAGGGAGTGCTACTCATTAAAAATTGTTCTTGCATGTTAACATAAAACCTTGACTTTTAAAATATTAAGTGGGAGAAGGTTTTCGAAGAGGGGACTTACAGCCACCATTGTTGATCCATAGTAGCACATAATGGTTTCGATCCCTAGGAAAAGATTTCATCATGTAGCTGGTTGGATCTCTAGATAGATAATTTATTTTAGCATATTTATCGTTGTATATCCCTAGGTGACTATTATAAATCATCAATAAAATTGTTAAAATGATGGTTATATGCTCAAGATTAATTTTATCATTAACCTCCCCTAGGAGTTCTGTTAATGAAATTAATGGCTAAAGAAAACAATTATTAATATATGCTAGATCAGAAGGGTCTTGGATGGCATATATTAATCAGAGGGGATCCATGTTCCTAATTGAATTTGACAAGTCTCTCCTAGGCGGCTTGTTGGATTTTGAGTTGGAAATTATCGTTGTAAGGTTGTGATTTTTTCAAGGTTTTGACACATAAACACAATTGTCTGTTTACTTGTTTGTTATCTTACTAAACTATTATGGAATGTTTGCTTATATTTGGTATATAGATCTTTATTGTAGATTAAAATGTCTAATAGTACTTTATCATTGATACTCGATAAAAACATGTCAACTGGCGAGAATTACAATGATTGAAAAAGGAATAGGAATATCATCATTTCCTTTAAGAAACTAAAATTTGTGCTGACAACACCATGTCCCCCGAACCTACTGGGGATTCCACAAACGAGTAAATCTAAGCATATGATCGTTGGAAAGATGCTAATTATCAGGCCCACTATTATGTTATGGCTAGCATAAATAACATGCTGCAGGCTCAATATGAAGATTATGAGACTACAAAGCAGATCTTAAATAATCTTGAAGACATGTTTGGAAGCCGTAACAAAACAGCAAGGGGCTCTACAAAAACTCTTAAACTGCATGCAAAGACCAAGGACACTTGTAAAGGACCATATGATGTTAGTCATGGGTGACCTTGCTAAGGCTCAAACCCATGGACCTGATATCGATGCTGAGTCATAGATAACTATGGTCTTTGAGACTATATCAAAGGAATTCATCCCCTTTAGAGCTTCATATAATTTAAGCAATAAACAGGATTTGACCTTGACTAAGCTAATGAAGTAGTTACATGAGTTCAAAAATCTGATCAAGGAAGCTGCTGCTAGTGGTAAGGCTAACTTAGCAACTACATTTAGTTCCAATCCTAACCCAAGGAGTGGAAAGAAGTAGAGGGCTAAGAACAAAAAATCTTCTATTCCGACAAATGGCAAGAATAAGTAAAAGAAAAAGAAAAAGAAGAACTTGATAAAGTTGAAGTGTTTTTTTTTTTTTTTTTTGTAGGAAAGTTGGGCACATCAAGAAGAATTGTAAAGACTTCCTTTCTCAAGGAAGTGAGTGTAAACTTCTAGTTGTTGAAACTTGTCTAGTTGAGGAATCAAGTGACACTTAGGTCATAGATATGAAGCAACTAATCGTATTTGTGTTTCTTTGCAGGGGTTCAAGAAACAAGAAGTTAGCTACATGAGGACTTCATGTTACAGATGAACGATGGATCCTTGGTGTTCGCTGAAGTAGTGGGAGACGTCCATCTTTATTTTGATAATTATAGGATTTTAATTTTGAAAGATAGTTTTTATGTTCCTAGACTTAAAAGGAATTTAATATCTGTAACTTATTTATTTAAAGACTCTTATTCAATATCTTTTAATAATAAAGTGATGATTCATAAAAATAAACCTTTTATCTATGATGGATGGATGCAAAACAATCTCTATTTTATCAAACCTAAGATGGACATACTGCTTAACACTGAGGTTAATGATAATAACTCTAAAAAACTTAAGACTTCTCACTCTAATAAGAATTATCTTTGGCATTTACAATTAGGTCATATTAGCCTGAATAAGATTCAAAAGTTGGTAAAGGATAGACTTTTACATCACTTAGATATTATATCTATACCACAATGTGAATCTTGTTTGGAGAGCAAAATAACTAAAAGGCAATTTTATTAATAATTACTCAAGATATGGGTGTGTCTATCTAATACATTAGAAAAGCAAAACTTTTGACAAGTTTAGGGAGTTTCAAGCTAAGGCAAAAAAGCTATAAGGTAAACCCATAAGGCCTTTCAATTCGATTAAGGTGGTGAATACATCTCCGATGAGTTTTTACGGCACTTATTAGAGAATGGGATTTTATCTCATTTAACTGTGCCGAGCACTCCGCAACAAAATGGCATAGGTAAGAGTAGTAACAGGACTTTGATGGATATGGTTAGGTCCATGATGAGTTATTCGTCGTTACTTTATCCTTTTGGGGATACGTACTACCAACCGCATATTATCTTTTGAACAATGTGCCTTCAAAATTGGTTCCTAAAACACCTCATGAGTTGTAGATGACTAGGAAGACATACTTTAAACCATATTTGCACATTGGGATATCAAGCTTATGTCCTATATAAGGAAGTAAACAAGTTGGAAGCACGTTCAGAAGTTTGTGTGTTTGTACGATATCCAAAAGGGACTAAAGGGGGTTATTTCTATAACCCAAAAGAAAATAAAATCGTGGTTTCAACAAATGCAACATTCCTTAAGGAAAGTTACATGGACAACTTTAAGCCTCGAAGTAAAGTGGTACTCGAAGAGTTGGCAAGTGATTCGATCACTCCAGGGGTTCTAGTTGAAACCAATCCAATGAATGTAGAAAAACTGACCAAACAACAACCTAAGGGTTTCGGCATGGTAGGAGGATCGGACATCAACCCGAGAGGTATATGTTCAATGGTGAAGCATACTTGGCTAAACCAATTGAACATGACGAAGATACTTACACTTATGTAGAGGCTATAGAGGATGTTGATTCAAAACTATGGGCAAAAGCTATGAACATTGAGATGAAGTCTATGGAGACTAATCGAGTCTGGGAACTTATAGATTTTTCCTATGGGGTAAAACCCATTAGATGTAAGTGGATCTATAAGAGAAAGATAGGAGCAAATGGGAAATTCAAAACCTATAAGGCTAGACTAGTAGCTAAGGGATACACGCAAAAGAAAAGAATCGATTACGAGAAAACCTTTTCGCCTATAGCCATGCATGAGTACATCCGTATTCTCTTATCCATAGCTGCCACTCTCGATTATGAGATTTAGCAAATGGATATCAGGACGGCTTTTCTGAATGGCTATCTTGATGAGTCCATATATATGGTGCAGCTAGATGAGTTCAAGCTAAAGGTTAAGAGAGTAAGGTCTATAAACTGCTAAAGTCAATTTATGGACTTAAGCAGGCTTCTTATTCTTGGAACATAAGATTTAATCAAGTAATCAAAGCTTATAGGTTCAAATAAAATGTGGATAAACCATGTGTTAACAAACACATTAAGGATGGGAAGATGGTTTTTCTACTGCTCTATATAGATGACATTCTGTTAATTTGCAATGACGTTGGGGCATTATCATAGGTCAAATTATGATTGACCAAGTATTTTGACATGAAAGACTTAGGTAAAGCTAATTATATTCTTGATATCTAGATCTTTCGAGATAGGAAGAATAAAATGATAGCTTTTTCCTAAGTTGCATACATAGATAAATCCTTAAGAAGTATGCAATGTAGAATTTCAAGAAAAGTGTGCAACCATCTAGGTCTAGAATTACTCTTTCTAATAAATACTCACCAAAGTCTGATGGAGAAAGAGAATATATAAAAAAGATGCCTCCTGCTTCGGCAATAGGTAGTCCCATGTATGTTATGCTTTGCACACAACCGGACATATATTATGTGGTTAGGATAGTAAGTTGATTTTAGTAGGATCCAAGATCGAACCACTGGGCTACGGTCAAGTATATTTTCAAGTACCTGAGAAGGACTCAAGGGTATATGCATGTGTATTCGGGTGAGGATCTAATAACTATAGGACACATTGATTCAGATTTTTAATCTTGTCTGAATTCAAGAAGATCAACTTTTGGTTCTATGTTTACTCTAGGTAGCGGTGCCATTGTTTAGAGAAGTATCAAGCAAGATTGTACTTTGGATTCAACAATAGAGGCCGAGTATGTGGTAGTTAGTAATGCTTTAAAAGAAGTAGTATAGCTCTGCAAGTTCCTTAGGGATCTTGAGATAGTTTATGGTATGGATAAGGCGATATCGCTACATTATGAAACACTACAATGATAGCTAATGCTAAGAAACCAAGGTTTTACAAGAATAGTAAGCATATTCATTAGAAGTATCATGTGAAAAAAGACTTCGTTAAAGGCGGGCATGTTGCAGTATGTAAAATCATATCTGAGGACAATTTAGCTAATCCTTTCACGAAGACACTAACTAAGAGAGTTTTCGAGAAGCATGTGGAGGCTATAGGAATATGAGATATGTCATATTTACTCATTTAGTGCAAGTAGGAGATTGTTAGACATAGTGCCTTAAGAAGTAAAATGTTATAATATGTTTTTAGAGACATCTTATCAATAAAGAGTATATTTATTATTTATATACCAAATATTGTCCTTTTTAAGTTCATAACTATTGAATGCATGATAAGCAAACAAAAGTTTGAGACTGTCGGTCTAAACCTTTAAGAATCATGTATATGATGGACAGATTATGCGAAAGTCATGAATCTTAAAGGTGATGGTCTAAATCATAATATCCGCAATCGAGGGAATAAAGTTGAATGCTTTATTCATGCTAAGATTGTTATGTTGTTTACATCCTTAATGAGAGATGGCTTGTCTTGGTCATCGGAGCAGGACTCTATAAGTAAAAACATTTGTGCATTGTCATAGGTGATGATGTATTGCATTGAGAGACAAAAGTTGAATTAATTTTGTTAATAATTGTGTTTATGCAAATCAATTCACTTTGGACAATCATATGTGTTGTGTCTTATTCTTGAAATGATTAATAGGCCCATATTCTTGATTTATGTCTTTTGATGTATCAAAAGGTGACATTCTGACTTAATGATAGTACATATATCAGTATGTTGGAGACATAACTCTTGATTCAGTAGACTCGTCATTCATAGATATGGTATCCATAGCTCTTTTTGTAGAGTTAAATATATTCTCTTATAAACATTATCTTATAATTGGAAGACTGGAACACTCAGTCATTTGGATGCATAGATGTAACCAAATGGTATATAGTCTATAGATAGATGAATAGTAAGTATTTCAATAGTGTGATAATGGAATGTAGGATAAAAATAATCGAGAATGTAAAATAAAATTTATCCCTAAGTCGATTATGAATATCCTATGGGGTTGTAACACATTGTAATATGTCATAGGCGATTGGCTTATTAAAACTTCGTAATTTTATATAATTCGAGAGTATAGCACTAAGCTTTTAGTGGAGTAGCATTAGAGTTGATAATTATAAAATATGTATAATTATAAGAGCTTGAACTATATATGTCCATCAGATCCTCTTTGCTAGCTTATTATGAATCCTATAACGATACGGTACATTTTTCCTACATATTGGTGACTTATGTTAAATTATGAGATTGATTGAAATTCGATAAGATTTGATTTAATAATTTATATTAGTTTATTGGTTGAATTAATTTTGTAAATTGATTCAAGATAAACACGTTGGATTGTTTGGATAATATTTTATTTTCTATGGGATTATTTGGACATGACTGTTTTGATTAAATGACTTCTTTATTAGGTTATTTGAATTAAAACTGAGGCTTTATCTAAAAATCTCAGGTGAAAAATAAGATATTCTTGTAGATCAAGTTATCGTAAGTTCAGCAGGTCGATGGAGTAAGTTTGGCAAAGAGATCGGTTTGTCGATCGTGCGATAATCTGTATACTCATTTTGACACGTTTTTCTTTAGAAGTTGATCGAGACTCAAATTTTGAGGCCTAACCTAATAAGGTTTAACCCCAAATTCAACCACTAGGAATAGGGGGTGAGTTTTCTTAGTTTTTTATATTAGTTCAGAAACATAGAGTGAGTACTCTAGTTTGAGAAACTATGAAACTCCTTGAGAGCTAGTGTTTAACTTCAAGAATCTTAGCTCTAGGTCTTCTCAAGTGGTTGGAAGAAGAGTCATCGAAGGAAGAGCTATATGACGTGTGACTATGCATACTCCGATTGTGGGCAGAGAATAACAAAAAAAAAAAACTAGTTGTTTGAGGTTTTTTTGAAATGTTCTTCTCTACATTAATTCGAGCCCACTTTGGTATTCAAAAGCGGATAGTAAGATTTGTCATTAATTTATATATTTAGCAAATTAAACTTATGTTTTGAAAAATACTCTGATTTAAAATTTTTAAAATTCTGTTGTGTTCTATTTTTCCAACAATGTGAGCTCTTTGAGAAATTGAGGTCTCATCTACTTCTTTAACACCATTAATGTTTTGTACTACTTTTTTTTGTAAACCTTTGATTCATACTATTTTTGACATATAATGTGTCCAAATTATTCTTACAAAAAATCTCACCACCCAACCCTTCATTTCTCTCCCTTCTCACTCTTTCACGCTCTTCCTTTTCTCCCCCAGTGTCTTTTTCTCTTCTTATCTCTCTTTCTATTTTCTAAAAGTGGTATGTTTTAAAATTTTTCACAAAGGTAGTAGAAATAAAAAATGGTACCATAAAAGTAGTATTTTTCAAATTGTCCCTTACAAGGTCCTTGTACAAAGTGCTACAAATCCATCATTTGCTTTGGTTCATCGTCTTCACAGTGACAAAGAGAATTGGAGTAATTAAATTTTTTTTTTAGAATTTTCATAACGTCACCTTTTGAAACTCACTTTTTATAAACGTCATATATATTTAAGTATGGTATAATTTTTTTAAATATGGCATGAATAAACATATATTTTAAAAATATGATGTAACATGTAATTTTCTTTTTTTAACTTAAAGAAGAATTACATGTTTTAAAATGTTTGAGTTAAATAATTAGGGTGTTTAGGGGAATGATTCAAACCATTTAGTTTAAAAGATTGCAATTTTTGAAAGCTTTGCATTGTGGCTGCTGAAAGCTTTTTACTGAACAATTAGTTCAAACCTATGTGTTCAAAGAAAAATGTTATTGATCTCCTTCCTTCATGTGAAAAATTATTTGAAAATAATCACATTAAGTACCAACTATATCTTTAGGGTATTAGCTAATAAGTGTCGTGATATATGTCGATAGCCATTGTGATATCGGTAGACAGTTACCAACAAGTATCCACCGTAATACCAGCAGGTAACCGTTGCAATATTGGTAGGTAACTATCGATAACTACTATAATAACTATCAATGGTTACCATTGGAATCCACTATAGTACTGGCCAATGCTTATCAACTAGAATCCACCATGATATTGGTTGGTAACCGCTATGATATTGTTTGGTAATAGCTAGAATCTACTTCAAACCTTGCTACCAGTAGTAACTTCTCATTGGAATCTAAAAAAACGTGGAGAAGGAAGGAAATGTCAAGGTTAGTGGGGTAATTAAATTAAATATCAATGTTTACTAAAATTGAAATGGATATCACTTTTTATAGTCAAAATTCTAAATTTATGTTTGGTGATGTTGTCTGTACCAAACTAAAGCTTGATGAGTAGACTTGCGACAGTCATCCTTGTTTGTGATGGGAAACTAGTAAGTAACTCTATGAGGATTCGCAAAGCGACAATGACCTCATTGAAGAAGCTTTGGCACCAAGAAGCACCAAAAACCAATGAAGACAAAACAATGTGGAATATAGATGACAGGAACGAACAATAAAGATAAGCTTGCACCAACAAGGTTGTCGACCATGGATCTTGAGTGTCACACAACGAGGAGGAAACTTCTATCTACTACAGCTCGATAGGATTCGTGAGGCAAGATGGATTCGACCTTCAAACACAATGATCTTGGAGTTTTAATCTCCTTTGTGAAGATCTGTGCATGTCTCCAATAAGGACGACAAGAAGTGGCACCTTTGACTTCCTTTTAGCATATTGGCGATGGGAGATGGCAATGAGGGGAGCGAGGAGAGAGGGGAGAGAGAAAGAAATGGTTGGAGGGAAGAGAAATGAGAGAAAGAAAGAGAGAAATAGGGGGAAGGAGAGAGACAGAAATGAGGGGAGAGAAGAGATAGAGAGAAAGAGATATCGAGGATATTTTGATTTACACAATTATTTAATTTGAATAACTAAATTAATAGTTGACACTTACTAATGTCTTAAATTGTACATAATATTTACTATTAATAGTTTAAAAAATATGATATTTCTTACAATCTCCTAAAAATACACAATGACTTTTGTAGAGTAACAGTTACCTAACTTACAAGCTAATAGAGGTATCCAATAACCCGAGATCTCCCCATTTCAGAGGATATTTCTGGTACATGATGCTGGCTTTCTCGTCGCAATGTCGTTCACACAATAGTGAGTAATTGTAATGTTGCTTGTGCCTCCATCTAAGCTTGGTGGGCTATCATGTGAGAGAAAAGTTGGAAAGAGAAAGAGAAAAGAGAAGGAGATAGGTAAAATGAACATCCTAATTTGATAAATTCAAAATAGAGGTGCAAAATAAGTTGCCAAATTTTATTTAGGGTTTCTTACAATGTTGACTTTAGAACTTATTACACATATGTAATTTACCTTAAACTTACAAAACTGCAATAACTCAACCGCTATTGATAATGATGTTAGTTTTTTAATTGAAAATAGACATGCAATTTTCACATGAATTGTTAATTAAGAGCATGATTTTTTTTTCTTTTAAGAATGTTAACCAAAATTTATATTTAAAGCAAAATTAACTAAAAACTTTTTATTTTGATATAAACTTTATTAAAGAAATTAATTCTTTAATTAATGACAATAAATTTGAGTTAAAATACATGGAAATGACCATTATTATCATTGATCAACTATTTGTGTGCAAGCTACATATCAATTTCAGTCAAAAAAGTAACATTGTTATCAATAGTGGTGATATGTTGCAAGGACCCGACTTTTTCGAGCAATTACTTAGCTTGTTAAACTTGATTTCTTATTGTTAATTTTACTTAGCAGTAAGAAAATACGATGTAAAAATATTCTTGAAAATATACTTCAAATTGTTGTAGCTTATGTTGTAACATAATTAATAACATAATTTCAAAACATGCACTTGTACTTTAATAAATACATAGTTCCTTAATACAACAAAAAACAACTGTAGCAGTATCTATAACTCTACCTTTGCATCTGTCCCACTGTAAAACCCAGCTTATCAACTAGTCATACTGGTCTCTTATAAAACCATCTATAGCATGAAGGAACTTAAAAGGAGCTTTTATTCAGTAAGTTCAAACATTTCTCAAAAACATAAAAACATTTTTGATAAAAGCTTCTCTTATAAAATATTACTTAAAAAGAAATACAAGCAAAAACACTAAAGCATGATTCCATTTATGCTTATTTATGAAGATCCTATCATCATATTTATCAGTTTTTTCTTTGAACTATGGGGTTAAGCATATGTACCAACATCATCGACGTCGAGGTCATAACTTTAACATGATGTTCTTCTCTATGGGAGACATTAACTTTTAACATAACACTCCTCTATATAGGAGATTTGTAAACCTTATATCAATTAGGTTGGTACGACACTTAATTAACATATTTAATTTACCAATCTTGTAAAATTTAATGAGCATATCAAATGTTAAATGCATCATATACATAACTGGGTATTTAAACATTAAACATAATAAATGATAGCGTATTCAAACATATATAAAGGATTTGAAAATCATTTCTCCTTATGCCATATATGAGGTTTAAAACTTACTTCAAACATAGCACTTGAAATTCTTTTCTTTCATGCCATAGGTGAGAGTTTGAAAATCATTTTCTCATACTATAGGTGAGATTTGAAACTTATGTGAATCTCGCTCTGGCATTTCTAGTTCATCCTTTTTTTTATTAGTCAACTTTTGTGTCATGCTCAAATGGCACATGACTAGTAGAAACTAGCTCGAGTCTACACTGTCGATCGAATTCTATACTACTTAAATTAAACATTATATAGTCAAATTTTACGTCTTACTAGACAATTATGCAACTACCGTGATACGAAACATTTTTTGTCTAAGAGGTTTTAGCTAAGTTGGAGGACTCGAGGTCTGTTTTAGCCGTTTTATAAAAAATAACGACTTTACTTTTAATGGATTTTTCATCAAATTCCCAATTTCTTTTGGGCTTAAGATTACTTGCTGCCTAAAGCTATGTAGAAAATCATCTTTGCACATTGAAAAATTCAATTCCACAAGGTTTTATGGTTTTGACTTAAAACATAGGCTTTGTATAGTATTGTTTTGGGAGTTTTTGGAAATATTTTTGTACACCTTTTGAAGCAAAAATTTCAAAAACACTCTCAATGCAATTCCCTAAAAATTCTCATTTTCTAAAACAAAACTATTTTCACCTATTTTGAAAACACTACCGAA
This sequence comes from Artocarpus hirsutus, assembly GCA_946598075.1. Lineage (NCBI taxonomy): Eukaryota > Viridiplantae > Streptophyta > Magnoliopsida > Rosales > Moraceae > Artocarpus > Artocarpus hirsutus. The sequence continues at coordinate 74,665 of CAMOHE010042994.1, forward strand.
TGGCCCATAAAATTTTTGACATTTTTGCCCTCAGAACAAAAAAAGACCATTTTATTCATAACGTCTAATTTTCGTAAGGATTAAAACTTATTAAAGTTCTTTGGTCAAAATCAAATAATTTCAAGATGTCTTTTCTCATTTTATTGTTTTAAAGTTTCATGATTAAATCTCATAAATTCATAACTCAAAATCCATGTGAAATTAATGGGAATCTTGTTTCACAAACCTTAATAGTTTGAATAAGACCTATAATTTTTGTGTTTTAACTTTTTCCAAAATCAATCATCTTGATAAAGTTTTAGCCATTTTTCAAAATGGACAGAACCAAAATTTCCCCTTTTCGGCTTATTCTGACGCAATTTGACGAAAATTTCTTTAGGAAAATTGTTCGCCTCAATGTTCCTAATAAATCTTATATTATTCTTGAAAACTAAGGCCTCTAAGTGCCTTAAACACTTAAATCTTGCAAAAAGACCCTTAAACACACTTTTTGGACCAAAACATTCCTTAACTTTTTTTGTAGGGTTTAATCTCATTTTAACCCTTTCAAACATATCGTCAAACACTTCATACATAAAGTCATCATGCCATGTAGTTTTCTTTATATGCCATAGTCTATAACTTTACATCAAACACTTGGTGTGTGTACTAGTCATAACATAAACTTAACCAAGTTTAGGGTTTAGGAATTTACCTAGACAGACAAAGTGTCTGTCCTTTCTTTTAGTGATTGAAAGCTTCTAAATCCCTTGACAACAAGTTTATACAATAACCATAAAAATCCTACTCAAAACTTGAATGCAAACTCTAAAAATACATTAGGAAAAGTTTTGTACAGTACCTTCAAAACTCCTTGAACTTCTTCTAGAACACTTGTTCATGCTTCTTTGGATAATTGGAGAATAAAATCATCAAGATTTTGAGAGTAAGAGAGCTAGAGAGGGGCTGATTTTTGTGGGAATAGAATGAAAGAGATTTTGGTCTCTTGGAATAAAACTCAGAGAAAAAGAAAGAAGACAATTTTCAAAGTAGTCCCTTGTTATTTATAGACCTTGAGTTAGGGACTAAATAGCAAATAAAATTTGCTCCATGTCCCTTTGAATAAAATCAGATTTATTAAGAAATTTGTGGAAAATTCTATAGCTTTTAAGGTGTCCAACTTTGACTAAGTTTGTCATCTAAACAATCTAATTCTATACTACGTAGTATTTTTTTATATTGCCGGTATACTTTCTTATACTGTTCACAAGATCCACAACATTCTATAATCATCCATATCCTCCATACAGTATAATTCTTATGCTGCTTAATTTTATATAGTGTAATTTCCAGGTTGTATAAACCTTATGCTACATTATTCTCATATTGCATAACTTTTGTACTACTATATTTTTTATACAATTTTTTTTTCTTATACTGCATTTCTATTTCAAAATCTATTAATAATATTGTGTGACAATTCATTAGTTCACACTTCCCTTGTATATTATCTAATTTTCTTCTTCATATTATTAAATTTTCAACTCAAACTTTGCTCAAGACTACGACATGATATTTTAATTTTATAAACCTCATATTTACTCTTATATAATTCGTCACAAAAATTAAATTTAAACAATAATTTTCGTAACACTTGTACCGCTTTTAATACAATTAACAAATTTGTTGTTTTATTTTTTTAAGATATGATAAACATTTAAAAAGGGTTCAAGTTCTCTAGTGACTCTGAAATTTTAGGATCATTCTCACTTTGTTGCTTGAACTTTATAAAAACTTACTTTGCCTTGACATATTGTGTTAGAATTTTTATTGAAAATGGTAAAGAAAAGGGGATATAGTAACACTTAGCCTCTTTTGTTGGAAGTTATATTGAAAATAAATAAAAAAGGACCATATGCTCTCACTTAACCCCCTCTTTTCTATCGGTTTGTAACAGAAACTTGAATAAAGATTAAGTGAGACTGATTCAAAATTCATGGGGCAAACTAGGAGTGACTTTAAACTTACTTTATAAAAACTCACTTTGTTGCTTGAACTTTATAAAAACTTACTTTGCCTTGGCATATTTTGTTAGAAATTTTATGAAAAATGGTAAAGAAAAAGGGATATAGTATAACTTAAACTCTTTTGTTGGAATTTATATTGAAAATAAATGAAAAAGGACCATATGCTCTCACTTAATCCCCTCTTTTCTATCAGTTTGTAACATAAACTTGAATAAAGATTAAGTGAGATTGATTCAAAATTCATGGGGTAAACTAGGAATGACTTTAAAGCTGAGAGGCATAAGTGAGAATGATCCTTTAAATCATACCAAAATACATGTCTTAATGAAATATTTACTTAAAAGTCTCAATATAAGTTCTATAAGGTTGATATATGATCGGGATATCATCATGATTCAAGCGATATTACAACTGTGATATATCAATATACAAAGTTTACAAGTATGTTTTGTAATACAAATTTATCATTTAGCTAATAAAATATCAATAAAATATACAACAAATAAAAAAATACATTGTGTTGATATCTATTTTTTAAGTTTCTTATATTTTCCTAATATTTATTTTCATATTTTCTAAGATTTTATAAAAAATAACAACAACAATATTGAGTATGTTTGGAGACTTAGTTGGAACTAATAAATTAGAACCAAAACATTGTAACATATAAGAGCTTTACACTGCAGTATGCTTTTACTTTACACTGTAGCAGTTGAAATGAATAAGTTGCATGGACGTTCCCAAACACACTGACTATTAATTCCAGAATTCATATTTTTTATCGATATTTTCTTATATTTACTTAATTTCTCTGACAATTTATCAAAAAAATTACCTAAAAGATGTTTTAAAACTTTAAAAGTGCTTAAATATAACTTAATTTCTTTGACAATTTATCAAAAAAATTACCTAGAAGATGTTTTAAAACTTTAAAAGGGCTTAAATATATTTGGATGTTTTGAGATAAATTTCATTCATACAATTGAGAACCAAGACTCATAAAAAAAATATGAGTAGTGCATTTTTCAACAAAATATTCACCATGCTTAATTAGGAATGACAAATTTTCCCTTGAACTCATATACCCATAAAGACCAACTTTCAATAGGCTGGTTGGTCTAATCGAGTTCAAGTTGTACAACACGTTACTATTTTAACTGTTGCAAGTTATCTACCGAGAATGGGTTTTGGGGTCCCAACTATATTACTTAATCACATTTTATGGCTGGTTATATTTTGTTTAAAATTAATATAAGATGTATTATACTTTCAATATTAAGCATATTGTTATATTATATGTAATATATGAATAATTGGGGAATTTGTAGGAAATATTACTTTTTTAGAACTAATTATAGTAAACATTAAGTTTTAAAAATATTTGTAATAGATATCAAATTTATGATATAAATAATTTATTTGCCCATTTGTTTATAATGTAAAAAATTCTTATTAATATAATAAATAGATTTATGGTGCAACTAATATATTTATCTCATTGTTTACAATGTAAATATTTTTTATTTATATAGTGAATAAGTTATTTGCATTGTAAATCTGATATTTACTACAAAAAGTTTCAAAAATCTGATATTTCCTTCATTGTCCCTAGAAATTGTAAAAAAAAAAAGTCACTTTTCAAAATTAGTTATAGGAAATATCAAGTTTTGAAAATATTTATAATAAATGTCAAATTTATGATGCAAATAATTTATTTATGCCTTTGTTTATAGTTGTAAACAATTATTTACACAATAAATGGATTCATGATTCAAATAATGTATTTAACTCATTGTTTACAATATAAATATTTATTTTATTTATGAAGTAAATAAGTTATTTACATTGTAAATTTTACATTTATTACAAATATTTTCAAAACCTAATATTAACTTCAAAAAGTTTCAAAAATCTAACATTCCCCTCTTCTCCCTTTTTATTCTAACTCAAAGGCTTAGATTGGTCTCTCAAAAAAAAGTCGTGGGTTGATTTTTCCTTTGTCCTTAAGTTTTTCCAGAAACTATTACTCTAGAACATCAAAAAAAAAAAAAAAACCAAAAATGTGTCTAATAGTATCGTACACATTAGCCACTAGTGATTGATAATATCTTCATGATATTGGTGGCAATCCTTCATGATACCACGTATTCCAGCAACTAGTGGTAACCAGACATACCATAAGTAGTATCCTATTGTAATATTGGAGGTAATCATTGTGATAACCAATCGTAGTTGATTGTGTTACCAATTGTATCCTATCGTCATACTTGGATAGTCCCTCGTGATCCCAATAATTTGGCAATTAGTTGTCCATGCTGCAGCAGCCACCAAGTTGAGGCATCACATATCTAGCCACAACATTTAAGTGTCATGATCTCTTTGCAACGCTATAAGGCATCATAATTTTGATGGCGGTTGCGTTGCAAGGACAATGGTTGGCTTCTCAATGACGAAAATAATGGGGGCAAGGGTGGGATTTGAGAGAAGAGGGAGAAAAGGAGAGTGGGGGGAAAAACCGCAAGATATGTTGTGCATGCATTATTCTTTAAAAAAATGAGATAAATTGCAGAAAACTTTCCTTCAAGAAGGAGAAGAAGGAAAGTCAATTTGAGAAATACCACTTCCATGGTATTGTTTTTCAATTTTTATGAGAAAGTTTAAAATATACTACTTCTAACTAATATAAATACATTATTATTCGCAAGTATTTTTGCCTTTTTAGTGAGGAGAAATTGTTTAATCAAAGGAAAAGAGAAAAAAAGATGATTAAACACAAATATGATAGTAAAAAAGTGGTATACCACCTAATTTACTTGAAGGAAAGAAGGGACAAGCAAAATAGGTTGACATGCTATTAAAATGGGCCTATTATTGAGATGTGATCCAACAATTTCACTAGTCTCAATGACAAAAAAAAAAAAAAAAGGCAATCAGGCGAACACCATTAAAAATAAGACAAACTAACATTTGTATTAAACACAAGTTTTTAGAGTGTAAAGCTCCCCTTACGGACGTCACAGATGTCGTTACATTCATATCATAATACTTTTTATTATTAAGATAAACTATTTGTTAAAAAATCATAACTTGAAAACATTCCCTAGGATCCATGCATATTTTTTTTATACATCAATATATACATATATACGTCAATATATAATATATTACTCATTTATAAACATTCTTTAAATAATTTATCTCACCAATTAATAAATTCATAATAAAAACACATGGTCAAAATTTCTTACACAGTTTGGCAAGCGGAACCTGTGACTTCGGCAAGCCGAACTCGACTGGCAGGCTAAAGGTCATCCATCGGCAGGCCACCCGAGTCTTTGCAAAATGGGGTTTTAAAATTAATAAGATCGGTAGGCCGATACTTGGCAATCGACAGGCCGATTAAATTCTTCGGCAGTATGACCAGTAATGGTTGACAGGCCGAATTGTAAAAAAACATAAAATTTCGTTTAAAAACCAGTTTAATATTTCAAAGGCCGAAGATAAATGATAAATCTATAAAATTAAAAATACCATAGTTTAAACCTTAAAAGTCCAAATAAACATGCTCTAAAAATTACAAAACACAGTTCAAAAATTTTAAAACTTCTTTTCTTAGCGTATTCTGTTTGCAAATCATCCTCATTAGCTCACACGCCCGTTAGTATCCTCCACCTATTCCATAACTCTCTTACTTTCATCATAGGCGCGCTGTCATAAAAGAAGAGGGGTAGCTAATCTCAAACCAAACATGACATCATATCATATCATAAACATATCTTAACATTGGGTGTGTAACACTCATTTAGGTGATACATATATACACATTTATACTTTTATACATTGTAAAACATCATCATCAAAACATGCATAAACTTTTATTCATTAAAAACTTCCATAATAATACATCATGAGAAACCATCATAAAACCATCATGAACATAGATTTTCAAACTTTTGTAAATTTCATAAACTCATTATGTTGTAGGTGAGAATGTACTTACCTTAATAAGGTTACTTAACCTTAATTTTGTAGGTGAGGATGCCGCGGTCTCAATGTGCTCACTTCTCATTGTGTTCATGTTACACATTCATAAAAATGGCAATTAATATTTATTTTCAATGAATTAATCACCACAACATAACATTCATTTCATATAACATCATACATACATTCATCTCTTGAAACATGACAATTCATACTACATTTTGCATTAACCATAAAACATTAAAACAACACTTTCAACACAATCATATTTCTGACCTTCATGAATTCATAGCTCATTACCTTAACATATGCATAAAACTTAGCAAGAACAAAGATAACATACAAACATATCACCATGATTTTTCTTTAGTCATAGAATTTCATTTAATGCCTTAAACCATTCATAAAACATACCGTACAAAATCTGCCAGCAATACAAAACAATGAGCAACACTATACTCGGGCTGGTTAATCACATTATTAAGGCTGTAGAAAAATCCACGAAAATTAACATATATAAAAGACACATAAAACTAAGACATATCCAAAAATTACCTTTAAATAATTTCCATAACGTCCCAAAACATGCATTACAAGGCATAAACAAAACAATCTTCGTCATATAAGGCAGTGAATTACACACATTTCTCATATTTCACTAATTAAAATAAAATTATTTAATCTCTAAAATTCATATGGCAACCTTTAACATATAATTACAGAAGCATAAAAATTATTTCATCATCAAATGAATTCATTAAATCATACAAAAACTTCATAACATAAAAGTTCATCAATTTATTGTTAACATGGTGTAAGAAACATAGCTTCAATAAAATTTTCATAACACATAAGATATTTGGTACTTTATGATGAGTCTATTCTCTTTATAAATTTAACATATTCATAAACATATACATATGAAATTTCATGAGAAAATCCTTTATTTGCATTAAGAACAACACCCATATATATATATATATATATATATATATGCACATAAGCAGTTATCAATAAATTTTCGTGAGTGGTAGAGAGAAGAAAATCCATATCTTATTTTAGAAAAATCCAATGAACATGGATTTTGGAGGATTGTCACATAACGCATACATGAACAACATGTTAAAATTTTAGAGTAAACTAAAATTCCTAGACAAAGATATAGCATTCAAATTAAAGAGGAGAAACACATTTCAAAAATACCGAAAAAAAAGAGTTCTTACCTTATTACGAATTCTTCTCAATTTCCTTCAAATTCACCCAAAGAAAATTCAATATTTTAATCAAATGTTTGTAACCGAAATTAAGGAGAAAAGAGAAAAAGAAAACGTGGAGAAGGAAGAAAAGTTTGAGAAAATATTTTTGAGAGGGAGAGAGAGAGAGCGTGATAGAAAGAAAAAGTTCATTTACGTGAAAATGAATTTGAAAAAAAAAAAAGAAA
>CAMOHE010042995.1:0-62371 GCA_946598075.1 Artocarpus hirsutus
ATTTTAAATATTGCAGAGTTATACTCGCTTACTGATTTAAAATCTTGCAATCGCAAATGCATCCAATCATAACGAGCTTTTGGAAGAATAACAGTTTTTTGGTGGTCATATCTTTCTTTCAAATTTTTCCAAAGGTCAAGTGGATCTTTTACAGTAAGATATTCAGTTTTTAATCCTTCATGGAGATGGTGTCGAAGGAAAATCATTGCTTTGGCGCGGTTTTGTAATGATTCTTGATTTCCTTCTTTGATTGTGTCTCCAAGACCCATAGCATCCAAATGAATTTCAGCATCAAGTATCCATGCTAGATAGTTCTTGCCCGTAATATCAAGGGCTACAAATTCCAACTTGGTAAGATTTGCCATGGTAAATACTTTTTTTATGAAAAAGAGCCTCTGCTTTCCAAAGTTTGTATGCTCTTGTGAACAATGTATTTACTAGCGATGACTCTCACTTTCTTCGTGCTGATAACGTGTTATAAAATAAAAAGAACAAGACAAGAGAATATAATATAGAACTAAAGAAGAACTAAAGAAGAACACAAGAGAATGAGAGAATGATATCTATTTCTTTTTTCTTCTACTATTTTACATGCCTCTCAAAGCCTTTATTTATAGGCTAAAGATGCCCATAGGTTACAATAGACTTAATGGTGTTGTAAATAGAGAAAATAACTATGAATAAATTGTAACAAATAGAGGTTATGGAATTTGTGAAGCTTTGGGGGTTATGAGACTTGAAGTGTTTGGGGGTTATGGACATCCATCATAATACTATATTCATAACATTATCTCCATAGATTTATCATTCACGTAACTTTTACAGAAAGAAAAAACTGAGAGTTCTTCTCTATAAAAAAAAAAAAAAAAGTCTTTTATTTCATGTGTTGAGTACATAACAAATTCAGAAAAGTGTGAGAAAAATTCATTTTTACAGTTTGACGCCCACTTGTCTTTTCATTGGTGTGGAGGCCTGGATTAGAAGATTGTGATATCAAAGAGGAAAGCTAGGATACCCTGATAATCTTCAAAAAGGTTAGAAAAAATTACCAAACCTTTTTATTATTAATTAAAATTATATAGCTATTCCCGATGAGCAAAGTTTTAGAAAATTTTTATTTATCAACGATCCGTTTCTTCCATTGTATTTCGTATTTTATTTTAACAAATGGCATTAGAACGGGTTATAGCATATATAATTTTAATTAACATGATTTTATTTTGATAATATCATATTCTTGATGCATGTTTGTGGACACTTTACATCTTTACAATTTTGTTCATGTGATGAGTGGTTATTTTATGAATGGTTTTTTAGTCGTTAATCATATGGTCCTTTTGGATTGATAATTTTATTTTCAGTTTGATTAGATTAAGTCTGTGTAAACTCATAAGGGGTATAGGCTTTTTGTAATTTATTATTATTATTTCTTTTCTATTTTTTTCCCTTCCTTCACATGCTGCATGCTACCATCCATGAGTTGTCTTTGTTAATGTGCATAAGATGCACCAGCTTGAAGGGCCATGAAGTCCTGCACGTGGGCTCTTTTTTTTTTAAAGTTAAAAGTTAACTTATCATTATCGAGCCTCTTTAATACACTCTAACATGCTATTAATAATAATAAAAAAAAGGAGACGAACCACCTGGAACAACCACAAATATATATATATGGCACCAAAGGACTACTCTTAATGTCCAACTCTGAAATGCCAACCCAGTTACTGTGTACGAAATTTTTTTTTTTCCATTGATGGTATCAACGACAAGGAAGATTGAATATAACAAGAATTGCTCTTTACATGCTACAAAGATTGTATGTGAAGAAGAGAAGAAGAAGAAGCCCGTTGGGTCACCTAGCCCAATTGAGAACTTGGGCTTATCAAATTTTTAAAAAGTAACCCAACATACTGTTGCATAGTAAACCATCGGATGAAGGCTACAAAATTGAAGCAGGGATATATGTATAATTACAAGAAGACCTCTGTAATTATTTTATTTTATTTTTTTATGGGTTGTAATTTTAATTATCCAAAAGGATCCAGTCAAAAATTTATTGTTTATTTTCATGCTTTATTTTCATGTGATGAATGTGATAATATGCTCATGCATTATAACATATCATCTAGGAAAGTGCTCACTTATAGTTATTGTAACATGACATGTATACACTTACATATATATATATATATTTTTATAAAGATGTTTATAAAATGATTTAATATGTGCCAGAATTAATTTAATGAGATTAAATTAATTGGGTTGGTTTTATAGAATCTTTATTTATTAATCAACCAAATAATGTGAATTTAGTTTTAATAGTTAAGACTTGGAAAAATTCACATTAATTTTAAGTTATCTAATTTTAAATTGTTTAATATTGAGTAACTTAGATAATTCAAAATAAATTTAGATTCTTAGAAAATCTAATAATTTATTTAAGTGTAAGTAGAATGGGATTCTATTAACACATGGTACAACCTAGTAATTAAAAATTGTTTTTATTTACTAGAATTATGAAACATATGATGTTTTATAAAATAAAACACATCTTTTAAAATAATAAATGAGAGAAGGTAATATGACAATATAACCTACGGTCTCCACTATTAGCGCAACATTGTGAGATTTAGGTAGCATCTCGCGATGCTTTGATTTCGTCCTCCTTACGAAGGGTGTCCATTTAAATCAATAACAAGGTTGGCTTCTAAGAGATAGGATTTTACAATATATTTCAAAATTGACCTACCCTACGGCGGCAATTTTGAGTTAAGTTGTTAAAATCTGAAATAGTAGGTCACACTCATAAGGATATAATTAAATTGTTAATTGTATCTTGACCAAAAATAAATGGTTATTAATAAATATAGAAAATATGAAATATTTTGAATATATTTATTAATTGAGAATGTCTCAATTCAATCCATAAATAATTTGACCTATCCTACGGCGGCATTTTATTTATTAAAATTGAATAATCGTGGAATTAGTAAAAATTTTTGTGTGTTTTTTCCATACGCATCATGCATCATGTTTACTATTTCAAAACATATATTTATGATGTTTATGCAACCATTTAGTTTATGTCATTTTATTTATTTATTATAGCAACAATGTCTAATCCAATCATCGCTATTATCTCAAATGAAAAATTAATCGGATATAATTTTCTCAAGTGGAAGAGTAACATGAATATTGAACTAATCTACGAAAATTACAAATTTGTCCTGATAGAGGAATGTCCTCTATTGCCTGCTGCCAATGCCCCTCATAATGTACAAGAAGCATATGATCGTTGGATCGAGGCAAACAACAAGGCCCGTTGCTTCCTTTTGGCTAGCATGTCTAACGTGCTTAGGATGAAGCACGAAAGCATGGAGACTGCTTATGAGATAATGCAGTCTCTACAAGACATGTTTGGCAAACCTTCTAAAAAGGCACGCCACAAAGCCATTAAAGTTGTAATGAATGCCAAAATGAAGGCAGGGATCTCGGTCAGAGAACATGTTCTCAACATGGTTAACTACCTCCATGAGGCTGAGGTAAACGAGATAGTGATAGATAAAGCCACACAGGTGGGGATGATTTTGGAAACCGTCTCCCCTATGTTCCTTCAGTTCAAAAGCAACTATTTCATGAACAAGCTGAAATATAATATGACTGAGTTCCTTATTGAGCAACAAACCTTCGAGTCTATTTCGAAAAAAAAGACTAAAGAAAGTAAGGCAAATGTTGCAGAAGCTTAACTTTCTTCTTCTACTAGAAAGAATAAGAAGAGGAAGAGGACTTAAAAAAGTGGTAAGTCTAAAAATGGAGGGCAACCTAAGAAGAACAAAAGCAACAACAAAAAGAGCTCAAAACAAAAGAAGCTCAAAGGAAAATGTTTCCACTGCGGCATAGTTGGGCACTAGAATAGAAACTGCAAGAAGTATCTTCAAGAGCTCAAAGAAAAGAAGAACAATAGTAAATCAGATTTACTCGTTTTAGAAGCTTATTTAGTTGAAGATGATAATTTGCCTTGGATAATTGATTTAGGGGCAACTAACCATGTTTGTTCTTCTTTGCAGATGCTTAGTTCTTCAAAGGAGCTTGCCGACGGGAAACAAATGATGAGAGTAGGAACGAGAGAGATTGTCTTGGCAAGAGCAGTGGGAGTCGTTAAACTTTATTTTCAAAATAAGTTTTTAATTTTGGACAATGTTTATTACATTCCTAGTTTTCGTAGAAATTTGATTTCTGTTTCTAGGTTGTTTGAACAAATGTTTAATATTTTTTTAATAATAATTATGTTAATATTTCAAGAAATGGTTTGGATATTTGTTTTGAGCATCTGGAAAATGGGCTTTACACCTTGAGGCCCAACGAAAAATCACTACTCAATACCAAAATGTTCAAAGTTGAACAACCAAAACCCAAGAAGCAAAAGGTATCATTTGATAATGAAACCTACCTATGACACCTTAGATTAGGTCATGTTAAGGATGGTCCTTTAAGAGAATTAAAAGTTAGTTCTCTACCAGTTTGTGAATTTTGTCTTGAAGGTAAAATGACCAGAAGGCCTTTCTCTGCAAAAGGCGAAAGGGCCAAGGAACCGCTTGAGCTAATACATTTAGATATCTACGGTCTATTGAATGTACAAGCATGTGATGGTTACGAATATTTCGTCACATTTATTCACGATTATTCGAGGTATGGATACATGTACCTAATGCAAAGGAAATTTTAAACTTTTAGAAAGTTCAAAGAATTCCAAGCGGAAGCTGAAAAGCAATTAGGAAAGACGGTGAAGACTCTTTGATTTGATCAAGGAGGGGAATACCTTGATACTGAATTCAAGGACTATATGATAGAACATGGTATTCTATCAAAACTCACCACACCTGGAACACTACAACAAAAATGGTGTTGTAGAGAGAAGAAATCAAACGTTGCTTGATATGGTGAGATCCATGCTCAGCTACTCATCATTGCCCATTTTATTTAGGGGATATGTACTACAAACTGTAGTATATCTTCTAAACATAGTTCCATCTAAGTCTATTCCAAAAACACCTTTAGAGTTATGGAATGGTCGTAAACCTAGTATACGACATATCCATATATAGGGGTGTCTAGCACATGTACTGAAAGGAAAGACCGAGAAGCTGAAACCACGTTCTGAAGTATGCTTGTTTGTGGGATACCCAAAAGGAATGAGAAGAGGTTTGTTTTATAGTCTACAAGAAAAGAAGGTATTTGTATCAACAAATGTCACTTTTCTCGAGAATGATTATATGACAAACTATAAACCTCGTAGCAACGTTGTACTTGAAGAGTTACTTTCTAATCAGATTAGACTGCAACCGACAATCGTTATCGAAGGACAAAATGAGGAGACCACATCTCAGAATGTCATACCACCTCGACGTAGTAGGAGGGTTGTGAGACCACTTGCTCGCTACAAGGAAATTGAAGAAGCACATGTTGTTATCTCTGATAATGGCGAGGATGATCTATTGACATATCGTGATGCAATGAAAGATTCTGATAAGAACAAATGGCTAGAGGCTATGAACCTAGAAATGGAGTCTATGTACTCCAATTCCGTTTGGGAACTTGTAGATTTACCTGAAGGGATAAAACTCATAGGGTGCAAATGGATTTACAAGAAGAAAAGAGGAGTGAATTGGAAAGTTGAGACTATCAAAGCTAGGGTTGTGGCAAAGGGTTATATCCAAAAGAAGGGAGTTGACTACGAAGAAACTTTCTCGCCCGTAGCTATGCTTAAATCTATTCAGATTCTTTTATCCATTGCTGCTTGTTTTGATTATGAGATATAGCAAATGGATGTCAAGACTGCCTTTTTGAATGGTTATCTTAAGGAAAGCATCTATATGGTGCAACCAGAAAGGTTTGTAGTCAAAGGTCAAGAGCAAAAAGTCTATAAGTTGTAGAGGTTCATCTATGGACTCAAGCAAGCTTCAAGATCTTGGAACTTAAGATTTGATGAGGCGATCAAGTCCTATGGTTTCAATCAAAATATTGATGAACCTTGTGTATACAAATACATCAAAGATAAAAAGGTGGATTTCTTAATTCTTTATGTAGATGATATCCTACTCATTGGGAATGATGTAGGGATATTATCTAATGTAAAGAAATGGCTCACCAACCAATTCCAGATGAAAGATTTGGGAGAAGCAAGTTATGTTCTTGGAATCCAACTCATAAGAGATCACAAGAACAAACTATTAGCGCTGTCTCAGACATCGTATATCGATAAGATAAGGTGCTTATCATATTTTCGATGTAAAACTCCAAGAAAGGTAATTTACCTACACGTCATGGAGTTTATCTTTCAAAAGAGCAGTGTCCTAAGACACTTCAAGAGGAAGAATACAGAAGACGAGTACCCTATGCATCTACAGGGGGAAGTCTAATGTATGCCATGTTGTGTACAAGACCTGACATTTGCCATGTGGTGGGTATAGTCAGTAGGTATCAATCCAACCCAGGATTAGATCATTGGGTAGTGGTTAAACATATTCTCAAGCATCTTAGGAGAACGAGAGACTATTTTGCTAGTATATTCCGGTGAGAATTTGATTCCCATTGGATACACTGATTCTAATTTTCAATCAGACAAAGATACACGTAAATCTACGTCTGGATTAGTGTTTATTTTTGGTGGTAGAGCCATAGTTTGGAGAAGCACTAAATAATCATGTATTGCTGATTCGACTATAGAAGCTGAATATGTGGCTGCTTGTGAAGCAGCTAAAGAAGTTGTTTAGCTCCGTAAGTTTTTAAGTGATCTGGAAGGTGTTCTAGACATGGATAAATGACGAGACTTAGAAAATCCACTTTTCTTAGCGTTCAAATCAATCATTTTACATTAATATTTCTCATAAAACTCCTTAATTATAGCAATTTAGTGATAAATAGTGTTTTAGTATCTTGGTGTGAAAATGTGTTTAAAAATATGTTTTTAATGTGTTTTTATGTTTAATAATATTTTTGGTAATTTTTAGAGTCGTTTCTGTGTGTTAAATATATGTTTAATTTGTGAATAATCAAAACCATACAAATAATATTATGTGATTTTATTTTGAGTCTTAATGTGTTTGATAATGTGTTTTAAGTTTGTAAATATATCCTACTATATTTTTAGTAAATTCTAAAAATGTTTCCAAGTCTTAAAAATCATATCTATGCTAAACCGAAAGAGACTAGAACTTTTATAAGTTTGTTATTAATTTTATGTGTTTTAATGTAAAATAAATATTTTTAATAATTATTTTGTTTGTAAAATAATTAATTTTAGTGTGTTTGTGAATTTTAGATTTGCAATCCGGAGGAAAAAGGGAGCAAAACGACACCAAAATGGGCAAAATCGGACATCAAATGTATCAAGAAGATAAACAAAATTCGAATTTAAACTTAATGGGACACGTGTCGATATTAAGACCATCCGACAAGCCGCTGAATTGATCCCAGCCGTCCAATCAAAGGATGCGTGTCATTGCGTTAGCCAAGTCTTAGTAGTGCGTTCCACGTGTCATTTTACGATTAGCGCGTACGTCACATGTGCACATAAGCTCCACGCGCGTCAGAGAGCATCTCGAGCAGTGTTGGATTTTGTGCGGGCGCCTTCACAAGTGTGCATCTTTCCAACCGTTGGATCGGGTGACCATGACCGATCTAATTGTCAGATTTTGTAGGCCATGCGGCCCCACCTGCTTGACGCCCCCTTCCTCTACATTCCCCTTCGCTAACACTATTTGAAAATCTAAGGTCCTCGCCAAAGGTAAGGTCTTTTGTTGGTTACTCGCTCTGAGGAAACTAAATACTCACGACTCAATGCAACGCAGGAACCCTTTTTATCAATTTCTCTAGGTTGGTGTGTTTTATACAAGGGCAGCAAAGAGACAGCAAAACACTTGTTTCTCCAATGCCCTACTCTCAGTGAATTTGGTTCAAATTCCTAAACAAGTTTGATTTTGTGTGCTTGCCTCCTGAGGATTGTAAGGATATTCCACTCACAGCTCCCTTAGCCTCTTTCTCCCCTAGAGGAAGAATTCTCTAAAAGAATGTCCTATTGGCTTCTTTTTAGGGAATCTGGTTAGAAAGAAATAAGAGAATTTTTCAACGACGTTGGGGAAGAAAGCTTTGACTTATAGGATAGGTTTAAATTTTGGGTCTCATTGTGGGTTTATAGGGACAAAGAATTTGCCAGTATGATTTTTTAAGAAGTGGTTAAGAGTTGGACCCCTTTTTTATAATTTATCGAGTTTGTTTTCTTGACGAATCCTCTTCCTCCCCTCTATGTATTGTTCTTTCCCTTTTCAGTAAAGAGTTTTTTATTTCAAAAAAAGATGGGGGTGCACAGTTACCAAAGTCAAAGGATAAAAAACAAAAATTGGTAGACAAAAAACAAAAATTGGTAGCTTATGTGAACCTCCCAAGTCCCTGACAAATATAGAGAAAGGTGGAGTAGTAAAAAATTTTATTATTTATTTATTTATTTATTTTTGATAATTAGAAAATAATTTAATGGGTTAAATACAGAGGATACCTCTTAGTTTTATTTATTTTACCATTTATCTCTCTATTTTAAGAAACTATAAAACTGTCTTTCAAATTTGAATAACTTGTCTCAATTTTGTCCCTTTGACAATTATAAACCAAAAAAGAGGCAAAATTAAACTCTTTTACCTAAATGCCCACTTATAAATTTGAATCCAAGTATATTGTGTCCAAATAAGATAGGAGAAATCCATTACCAATATTTCCTCATGAAAAAAGGAAAAAAAGAAGTAGCCTTTCTTTCTCCATCTCTACTACACGAGTGAAGTCGAGAACTCAAACACCAAACTATAAAAGCTTTTACCTTAGAGATGGAAATATTAAAAAAGACTCCCTATTTGGCTTACGTGTGATGGGAACAAGTTAACATTGCCAAAATGTTGAACTTGCTCAATTATGCTTTTTTTATGAGTAAAATGTCCTCATGCCCCCCAGCCTAGTTTTTAAAGATAAGAGGTAATATTAGTTTTTCAATTACATTTGACAAGAGGTAATATTAGTTGCTCAATAAATCCTCCGCATACCGTGCCCCTCTCTCCCACCCTTGTTGCATTGCCTCCGTGCCACCCTCGCCGCACAAAGCACCACTTTGACATTCTAAGTGCCTGACTTATGGTTTTGATTTCTTGTAGTCATTTATAGGCTGTTTGGATGAACGGTTGGAACTAACAATTTTGATTTGAGAACTGTAGCATGTAAGAACTTTATACTGTAGCAACTTTTTGTTTTTTATTATAGCATATAAGAGCTTTACATTGTTTACAGTTGTAGTTGATGGTTTCAACCATTCTTTTAAACGGTCATTAACATTTATTATCTCTTCCTTCATTTGGTTTGGCTTATGGTTCTATGTCTTGGATGTCAATCTAGAGCTCCTTGTGTGAACAACAACTGCAATAACAAGAAGAAACAAACTGACAAAATACCCTTCGAGAACATCAAATAGATTATTTTGGAAAGCATTAAATAGATTATTTTAGAAGCTTTTCTTTTTGTCTCCATTTCACTCACAATATTTTTTTTCCTTTTTTAATACGATCAGGCGTTATTGCCAACATTGCTATTTGGCCTCATTTTCAACGCAAGGGATACGCAACCCAACTTTGTTAATTAATATTATAAATGTCTACACGTTTATAAATTGAAGTTGTAACTTGTTAAAATTAAAAGTTGAAAAGAAATTATTAATAAGAGAGATACTAATATTAATTTTTTAAAAGAAAAAAATTAAAGTTGTTTTTGTTTTTAAAATTTTTAAAAATATTTTTACATATTTTTTAATATAAAAATTTAAAAAATACTCTCAACGTAATTCTTAAAAAAACATTTTCCAAAGACAAAAACCTCAAAAATAAAAGGAGAAAAAATTTACACGTGTCAATAGTTCCTTGCACGTGTTCATCGTAACGTCCCAGCGGCAGCAAAGACGCACGCATTGGCATTTCAAATAAGAGGAATAAAGATCTGACTTTTTTTCCCCTTCATTTCGCTCATCTCAGCTTCAACCCCGAAAACCATACCAAAACTGTCGAGAATTTAGGGTTTTGCTGAGAGTGTGACCACATATATATGTTCAAATAAATACACCGTTTATATAGATTGAGTGAGAGAGAGTAAGAGGAGAGAGAAAGAGACAGAGATTGCTTGACGATTGGCGATGGAAGGAGCAAGCAATGGAGGGATGTTGTACCATGAGGTTCAGGAGTCGAAGCTCTGCGCAGTGCATTGCGTGAACACCGTTCTCCAAGGTCCTTTCTTCTCCGAATTCGATTTGGCGGCTCTCGCCTCCGATCTCGATCGCAAGGAGCGCCAGGTCATGCTCGACGGAGGTGCTGCTGCATCCGCCAATTTTCTTTCCGAGGAGTCTCATAATGTCTCCCTCGACGGAGATTTCAGCATTCAGGTCTTCATTTTTACTCTTCTTGCCTTTTGTTTTTCTTGCAAGCTATTTGAACGCATTGGATTTTGCTCATATGACCCTGTTTCTTATTGTGTTTTTCGTAACTAGCAACTGATATTTTTGCCGGCATTAAATGAAAAAACCTCAAACGTTTTAATAATTTGTAATGGAAGTAATTAGACGCGCATTTACTACTCTATGTTGAAGTATTTGGAACTAGACTGCAGAGCAAATGGAAGGGAAATTAATCGGACTGGAATTTATATATTTAGGTGCACATTTACTGGTCTGTGATTGAAACAATCTGAACTAGATTTCAGGAATATGGAAGGGAAATTAAATGGATTTGAATATTAATGTTTTTAATATCGTTTCTACAATTTTTACTTTTATTTTTGTTGAAATTGTGCACTAAAATTCTATCAGTTAGAATTGGAAGGAATTTAGGCCCCATTCCTATGTTTATTAAGTTTCTTTGATTAGTGGTTTGAGGTAACCTTCTCCAATAACCGTAATTGCTCCCCATTTGTGGTGGATGCGCGGTTTGATCCTAGTTCCTTGAATTCAGCGCCTAGATAAATTTCCAACTCAACCTACTGCTACCATCATTCCAATTTGACTAGTAAACTCTTTTAAAATGTGGTTTACATCATGGAAGGTAATCCTTGCCGTTTCCCATAGTTTCTCCCACTCTCCATGAAGGTGCGATTCAATCCCAGGTTCGTTAATAATTCAATGCTAAGAGATTTTGCCAACTCAACCAGCTAGCGCCTTCGCAACAATGTTTTCTAAGCTATACAATAGGTAGAAAACAAATTTATTTTCTAAAATGTGCTCCCTGTGGACATAAGTTTCACCTAAATTTGGAACTCAATTTGTAATCTCAAGGTGGGGCTCAAACGAATCAAATTCCTTACATACAAGTAAATAACTAAATGCAAGAATTTGGAATTGACCAATTCTATCCTTTTCCATCCTTGATTTGTAAACATGGTGTTACATAGTAGATAGGTCGAATTATAATGCTTCTCCTAATAATGTGGGCAATGCTTTTTAATTCGTAGAATACTCTTCAAGCAAATAGAAATACTCAATGCGGATATTGTAGGAGTTATATTAATTCCCATTCGTATTCTAAAAAACATTAGTTAATAGTAAACATCTCAATAGAATGTGCCTGTCTTATTCCAATTCATTTTCATTTACAGGAAGAAAGTGTGATTTTTCATAAGTTCTATTGCAAACAAAGTGATACACACTTTTTTTCCAAATACACTACTTGAATATTGTTATGTGCAAAGAACTTTTGGGCCCTCCAAAAGCAATACTAAACTCTCCTTAGTCAACCTTATTTGAGTGGTTCATAACCATGTAATGGTTATAGAGGGATGATGCCAACATTCTACAAGATTTCCTTGGCTTATATCTTTGAAGAAGTGATTAAGGATTAGAAACTCAAACAATCAAACTCAGCCATAATTGCTTGTATTTAGTTCAGCCCATATGGTGGACCTATCTAGAGGCTTTAACTCTTGTGTGCCGTGAGGTTGTAGCTAGTAAATGTAGTTTACACATTGTAAGCCGACTCCTAATTTTGTTTTTGTTGGTAAAAATAAATAAAAAGTCAGAGGTTAGAATGGGGCCACTGGTTGAGTCAAGGTTAGCTCTAGACTGGATGAGAGTTTGCTCAGGGGCCAACTTTGAGTTCTTGTTCTGTGGTATTTAAATTGATTATGGCTCAAAACTTAACTAGCTCTTGGTTGCAAAATGTAGTAGTTGGAACATGTTAGAGATACAGATTATCTGAAGTCATTACTCCAAACCTTACAAAATTTTTCAATCCGACAATATGTTCAGGATTCTATGTCTTGGGTTTGTGACACCTCGGGATTTTCTTGTAAATATTTTTTCTCATGTCTCGTTCATGATGAGGGTAATTCAAATATCGTCATATTTATTTGGAAATCTGTGTCCCTAGTAGGATAAAGGTCTTTGCTTCGCTTGTATTTCATCGGAAAATTAATACTTGTGGCAGGGGGTTCAGAAGAAAAATTCTTAGTTTAGTATTTCTCCTACTTGGTGTGTTTTGAGTAGAAAGGACGGAGAGACAATTGATCATCTTTTATTGCATTGTCATGTGGCAAGGAGTTTATGGCTGAGAGTGTTTCAGGGAGCTGGTTGTGCTTGGGTGTTCCTGCCCATTGCAAATCTTTGATGATGGAGAACATGGTGGGTTTTGGTTCAAATAGGAGGCTAAGGTTTTATGAATTCTGTACCGTTGGCTTCTTCTTGACAATTTGGATGGAGAGAAATGCAAGAATATTTAAATTTAAAATAGTTGATAGTGGAAGATATTTTTGAAAAGCCGGAATTTTCTCCTTTTTTGTGGGCCTCAAGGGATAAAGCTTTTGAGAATCCTCTCCCTTTGATTGTTTTAATTGGAAAGATGTTATGGGGCTTTTGGGGTTTGATAGGGATCTTGGTGTCTTTATTTTATTTTGTTTTGTTTTTTGCCTGGGCCTTGTTGTAGCCATCTTGTAGAATCTATTTTTTCTCCTTTTTTCTTTGTTTCTCTTGGAGGATACCTCATCCTCTTTCTTTTTATTTGATTTGTTTGATCAATTAAAGGAGTTTTTTTAATAATAAATAAATAAATAAATAAATTGGACATGCTACAGTGGTTGGCAACTTGCTTGTGCCAATCACCCCTAGGGGCTCAGGTTAAAAGAATCTTGGAAAATAATGTAGATGTGTTCTTCCTTTACTGTTAATTCGTTCTACTTTGTTTTTACTAAGTAATAGCGTAGGCTTAATCATTTCCTGAAGCCTAGATGAAATCAAAAGTTACACTGTTTTCTGCTTTTTATGTTTGGTGACTTTTCCTTTATAATTTGTTTGTATTACATAATAGGGTTTTTTTTTTGAAACAGTGAAAAACTATGTGCTTGTAATGTATTCAATGTGAGACATGCCACATTCTTTAGGTGCTACTATTTTTTTTCTTTTTTTTTCCTTTGTTTGGTTGGTTTGGGGTAGGGGCGGCACGAGAGAAATGTACAATGATAAAAAAAATAGCTAAGCACATGAAATGAGGAGGAGGTTTCCTCAAAAATCTGACCAAAAATGGAGATAGGCTACAAAAAGGCCGCCCAACCCCTAGCCAAATACGAGAAATTCGGGTTGCCAAGTTCTCTATCTCAGTATACTCTCAAAGAAACCTAGTATTTTACTTTATGCCATACAATAAATTCTCTTTCCCATAGTCCTCAAAAGTCCTATTCTAGCCAATTATCCCAAAAAATTGCTAGAGTTGTGGCCTTCCACAAAATTCTACCCCTACGACTGAAGTTAGGCTTGAAAGGAAAGCTCTAGAAGCTTCT
The DNA here is from genome assembly GCA_946598075.1 of Artocarpus hirsutus. Taxonomy (NCBI): domain Eukaryota; kingdom Viridiplantae; phylum Streptophyta; class Magnoliopsida; order Rosales; family Moraceae; genus Artocarpus; species Artocarpus hirsutus. The sequence goes on from CAMOHE010042995.1 coordinate 13,843, forward strand.
TGCAGCTCCTAAGAATTTCCCATGATGATCCTAATTCTATCAACAATGAACACCAAATGTGAGATGAGAATGAGCAATGTAAGACCAAGTGATTCAGTGATTCTCCTTTCATCTTGCATAGAATGCACCATCCTGGAGAGATTGAGTGAAAATTTCTCCTTAGCTGCATCAAGTCATGAGTGTTCAATTTAGGTTTTAATTTTTCTATAGTCCAGCTTAAGCAAGCTTTCATGGCAGTATTAGCGACCATTGTGATCATAAAATTTGTCTTGCAATCAGTAGCGCAAATAGTTCTCCTTTCTCCATTTTTGAGGATAGAGTTCTGCCTTTTTTGTTTGTTTGTTGGTGGTTATTGGATATTTATGCTTGGAGTATCAAGTATGTGTGTTTTATTTGATATTTCAGAATTTAAATTGAGTTCAGAAATCTTAATGTGATTGTTATCAGATTTCCTTGTTCTTGGTTGTTAGAAAAAGAATGTGCAATTTGAGGTTTTGCTTTGTTTTAATTTAGGAAAGACCACAATATCGTGAGCAACACACCTAGCTGTCTCCCCCATTTTCAGTGTAGAGTTATGCTATCTTTTGTAGTTTGCGGTGTTTGTATCTTGATGCTAGGAATAGGTATGTCTTATCTCTTATTTGTTTTCGGATTGAGTATGCTATCTTAATGCATTTGTTGTCAGATTTCTTTTTTCTTTCAACACTGATAGTATGAACCTGGATATTGGAAGCTATGGGATTTCTATTTGTGAACTATATTTTTGTCTAGACTGATATTTTCAGCAGCGTTGAGTCGTTGATTACCTTTTTTTTCCCTTTTGTTTTTGTTTTTGTTCTTGTTTTGTTTTTTTTTTTTTTTTTTTTGTGTGTTTTTGGTACGAGCATACTGTATCTGTAAGCTGCCCAGGTAATGAACAAGTGCCATGCGTTTTTGAATAACGTCAATTGGACCTCCTTTTATTTTACTATTTTATTATTTTATTTATTTTTTATTTGTATGGTTACTTATAGGTGATTCAAGTTTATGATTAAACATAAGTCGGATGGATTCTTACATTTTCATTCAGCTGTTCTTGCTCTTCTGGCCAATATGATTTAGGACAAGGTGTCTAAAATATAGTACCGTGGGAATCTTTTTCAATACACATATTAATGTATAGTACATTAAAATGTTTTGGTTCAAACCTGTTTTGCCACAATATTTTCTCTTATAAAATTTGAATTGTTATAATGTTTTCAGTTCAAACCTTTTGTTTGAACCCGTGTTTTCAAATGCCGCCTTAGCCTAGCCTTGGAAACTTGTTGGGATACACATGCATAAAACCAAAAAATAACAGGTGGTATTCATATTAAGAAACAGCACTGTGCAGCCTATATCAAACTAGGTGAATTAGGTTGCACCTCTGGCCCTTTGTTCTTGCATGTACACTAAAACTAAGTCATGCGTTTATTAGTTTTCCATAATTTGTTGTCGTCTTGTAAAATTTAACGCGGGAAAAAAGTTGATAATGAGAATGTTGGCTCCTCAAGGTACGTTCTTTGTTTCATCATTTCAGTTTTGATTGTTAACATGTATGTACGTTTTTCATTTTCTGGTTGGCATGGCTATTTCTTTTGCATGGAGTTGGCATTTTTTTCCCTATTTAAACCATTACTTGCAGGTTCTAGAAAAGGCTTTGGAAGTTTGGGATCTTCAAGTCATCCCCCTGCATTCTCCTGTTGCTGAGCCTGCCCAAATTGACCCTGAGCTAGGAAATGCATTTATTTGTCATTTGCATGACCATTGGTTCTGCATCAGGAAAGTGAATGGAGAGTGGTACAATTTCGACAGTCTGTATGCAGCTCCGATGCACCTCTCCAAGTTTTACCTCTCTGCTTATCTGGACACACTAAAGGGCTCTGGTTGGAGCATTTTCCTTGTGCGTGGAAACTTCCCAAAGGAGTGTCCCATTTTAGCTTCCGAAGCTTCTAATGGCTATGGTCAGTGGCTTACGCCTGAAGATGCTGAGAGGATAACCAAATCTTGCAACTCTTCTCAGGTTCCATCTCAAACAATAAATTCCAATGAGGGAGCTCCTGGTCTGTTCTATGGAGAAGTGGATATGCTTTCACAGATGGAAGATGACGACTTGAAGGCAGCCATAGCTGCCAGCCTGATGGATTCTCCCCCAGCCTTGAGCAAGTCTGAAACTAGTGCCCCTCAATTTCAAGATGAAACCCAAAGCAGCAAAGATCAAAGTGAATAAGAAAGAATGACTATTCTTTTAATTCAATATTTACTGGTTGGAGAACAATAATCCATGTTGTAGGTGGTCGCAGTCATCCTTGGCTCAAGATTGTTGTATTTTGAAGGGAGGGTACGCATCTGCATCATTCTTTTGTCAAGGCTAGACGCAAGAGTTTTATACTCTGTATGTAAACTTGAAATAACCTCCCAGCTTTGCAAATGGATGATCATAATTTTTGGGTTTTGCCAGCCATAATTATAGTTTTCAGAACTGATATCAAATTCTAATATTTTCTCTTCCTTTTCTTCCCTTCAATTCTGATATTTTCTGGAAGCGTGTTCTCTAATTTCCTTGCAATGGTACTTCCCTTTCCATAGTGAATCGTTGGTAAATTCTTTTTAACCTAGCTTTCTTCCATTATTTAAGTTTAGGTGATAAATACACCTTGTGGAGTTGCAACAAAGTACAGTAGTCTAATTTGTCATCAAAACCAAGAAAAAAAACACGTGCGTCGACGCCTCAGTTTTCTGACTTTCTTGTTATTGGTATCGAGAAGCTCAGTATTTTACAGCAGAATGTTGCTTCCGTGGCCATACAATGTTGTCTCAAGAGCCACCTTGAAGGACAAGAATGCCCAGTAGTTGAATATATCACTGAAGTGACAACAATACCCACGAAGTTCGAAGAAGATGGTAAGGAAAAGACGGCGAACCTCCCAAGCAGTTCAACTGGTCGGTCACTCAAATGGAAGAAACCTCTCGTTTCTTGTTCTGACTCCCTCTTTTCTATAAATCCAAAAAAAAAGTGCGTATACATATATGCATATTTCATTTTACTAATTAATGTTTATATAGGGTTTTGGTTGTATATGGCTTTAGAGTAAATTTGGTAGTATATTGCTTTTTTATCACCATTATTTTTTTTTAATTTTTTTTCTCTTTTTTGATTTATATTATTTTTCATAGCTAAAAAAACCAAAGTCTATTCTTAATCCAAAATACTTATGAATAATAAATAGTATGTTTTAAACTTTTTTATAAAAATAATTTATACCACAATATAATATTTCTTTTAAGTTTGATCTCCAAAAATGGAAGCTTTAAATTGGGTTTTTTTTTTTCCTTCTTTTTTGTAATACATAAAAGTAAGAAAACATAATAGTCCTTGAATATAATATTAAACATTGAAGTTGCTTAATATAGTATTGTTTTTTTTTTGAATGAAAATTATTCATTGAGTATTTCAATGGCCGTCATGTTTTGTTTTTCTGTTCAACGTTTTAAGTTGAAAGGACCCCCTCTGACCAGACCATAGAAAAGCACAAGTATGGTGGGATAAAACAAAGGATGAATTAGATCAAAAGTAAGAAACGCCATGAGTGGCATGCCGCTTTTAGGCTGGAAGTTGTGACCCCCAACCAACCATACCATTCGACAGTCATTCCTCTATTATTTATAATAAATATTCTTAGTATTCAGGGGAAAAAACATAGTGGGAATAAAAGTCCAAGAGCCACTATTTTTCTTGGTTTTGAAGATCATCTTAAAGCTGCCTTTTTTTTTTGCCTTCATTATTCTTATTTGGGAGGTCATATCATTTGGGATTCAGAGATCTGAATCAGATTAAAGATCCAATTTTCGTAGCTCCTTCCAAATGGGTTCGTCACATCGACTGTTTAGCAGGCGAAGAGCAATTCATGAGATTCTCGGAGGAGGTCTATGTAAGTCCACCTGATCAAATTATATGAAATTTTCTTGCTTTTCAAATCCCTTTTTTCTTGGTCATTATTCCCATATTGGAGCTCCAGTGCTCAGTTGACATATAAATTACAGACAAGGTTTTCCCAAGTCCATCTATTGATCAATCGCTGATATGATAATAACTTCTAGATTAATTACATATGATTGAACATAATGTAATATGGAAGATCATAACAAAGCTCTGTATTTGATCTTGTGGCATTCTTTGGTCTAATTGCTCAGGTTTTTGCATTTATTATTATTATTATTATTATTATTATTATTTTGAAAATAAGGTTTTTTCATTTAAAGGTTTAAAGTCCCTATTTCTCTCTGGTTGAGCAGTTGCGGATGTGATTTTGTGGAGACAAAAGAATGTGACAGTTGGGATATTGTTAGCAACTCTAGCAGCTTGGGTGGTTTTTGAGAAATCTGGTTATACTCTGCTGTCGCTGGTCTCTAGTGTTCTTCTCCTTCTCATTGTCATTCTCTTCCTCTGGGCCAAATCTGCAGCTATTCTCAACCGGTAATTTTCTGACGAAAGAAATCGTGCTTATTGACTATAATTGGCTCTTTGGTGGTAACCTTTTAATGTCAAAAGGGCATGATAAAATGCTTTCCTTGTGAGGATTTGTGAAATTCATTATCAATCAGCATTTCTGTACCCGGTGATACTGCTAGAATTTATTTCTTCCTCATTTGAATCTCTTTTGTGTAGTTTTGTTAGTTGAATTTTAAGGCCTTCTTTCTGACCATTACATTGAAAATAAAGAGTATAACTCCATCCAGCAAGTAAGGCTCTTCTTATCTGCTTTCATATTCTAGCTTCAGTTTCGATAGACTTTTTCCTTATGAATTCTTCATCAAGTTATTTGTTGACCATGTTATCAGAATCAGTATTATAAAGGATAGTCTTAATGTAACTGTATTTGACTCATGAGTTGAGTTGCCCTCTATCTGAGGTTCTGTTATGGTGCAAAGACTAGATTAACTAATTATTATTGTTTTCTAATTGTTGTTTCTTTATTGTCCTTGTGAATTTGGATGCTTATAACAAACCTTTTTTTTCCCCTCGGTCAATTTCAATATGCCAAAACATTATCACTCAAGTAAGTGCACTATTATTCTGAACAGACCTGCTCCACCACTGCCGGAATTGCATTTGTCAGAAGAAATGGTAAATGAAGCAGCATCGTTCATCCGCGCTCGTATAAATACTTTGCTATCAGTTTCCCAGGACATTGCTCTAGGTAGAGACTCCAGGTTGTTCTTCAAAGTAGCTGGATATCTATGCCTGATATCTGTTGTTGGTGGCATGACTGATTTGCTTACGTTGGCCTACACCAGTGAGTCTCAATAATTTGGTCAAAATTTAGTGTTCATTTTGGTTTAAGGAGAATATCAAGATGTTGCATATGAAAAAAACATCTGGACTTGTTATTTTTCCCCCCTTGATGGATGAAGACTTGATGATATTATTCATTTTTGTGATTTTTCTCTGCGGCAGGTCTTATTATTCTTTTAACAATTCCAGCATTCTACGAGAGGTACGAAGATTATATAGACAAGTATATCATCTTGGAGTGCAGGAGATTGCAGCAGCTGTATGTTTTTGTAAATGAAAAGTGTGTCAGCAAGGTCCAGTAATGAGTTCTGGAAAAGAAAAAACTAAGTTGATCTCAAACTCAGCAAGTTCTGTATATTTTCATACTGTTTCTCGTTCCCTTTTTTTTTTTTTTTTTTTGGGTCTTGGGTGGGTGGGGGTAAGTTGCCGTTTTGTACCTTTTGAAAAAGAGAAAATAGAAATACATTGGAATTTTATCTTTTCAATTTTCAATATTTGAAAAGTTTCTTTGAAGGACTGGCTATCTTGGTTCAACTTAAAAAATAAAACAAAAGGCCGTCGGGGAACCAACGAGGAAATGAATTCTGGACTAAGACTAGTTTTATGATTTTATGATGAGATTTGTTAGTACAATATGAATGGTTCTCCCACAAAATACCAACTAGATCGATGAACTTATTCTTTTGTGTATGATTACAGGAATGCCCACTTCCGATGGCATTGCAGTTCAAGCGACCTGAATACCTTGACTGAAATAACATTCTTTCTAAACCTCTCAATAAAGTAATTAAAAAGGGTTATAGAGGAAATTGCAGTAGATTCAAAATGCCTACACAGAATGTGCAAGATCTTGTGCATCAAAAGGCTACTTTGATTGATGAAAAAAATGAAAAAAAGAAAAAAAAATTCTCATTAAATTGCTCTCAGATGAAGGCCATGAAAAACCGAGCCACATGCTAAGCACGGTTAAAACTAAGCCAACGAGGATGCTCCCAGAGCGAGACCATAAAGACTAATTGAGCAAAGTTTATGTGAGAAAATAAAAGTAATATTACTCAAAAAGGTAGAAAACCAAGAGGCCTACTGTACTCTACACTCTACTCTTGACCACCAAAGCTCTCACGGTTCTCGTGTTGCCAACCATAACTTTGTCCATCTCGGCCCACATCAGAATAAAACTTGCGTTTTGGCTGTGACATGTGAGGTGGTGGGGGAGGTGGAGGAAGTGGCAGGGGCTGTGGTGCTAATACACCCTTTCCATCCCTCGGATCCACGGAATTACCAGCCTGCATTGGTTCCATTCCTTTGTTCGCCATATGCAGAGGAGGTGGATTCATAGCCAATCCCCCTGGACTCCGTCTGAATTCTCCTTGATAATATGGAACTTTTCCCTGAGAGTTAGAGAGGTTAGTGAAACTATCTTGACCTCCTTGTGGAGGTTCAAAAGGCATACCGGGCTGTCCTTTGTTCCAAGGCTGATGATAATTAGCTGGAAAGTTCATGCTCCCTGCAGAACCAGGTGGAAAACCCAACAATGACCCTTGTTCAGATCCTACTTCCGGTGCTGAATCCTGTTGAGCCAAATCATAAGGAGCACCATAAAATGCTTGAGATCCATCACCTTGGAAAGAAGGATAACCAAAAGATGCAGAAGACGGATTTAGCACCCGGTTTGAGTTGATTGGCACCATATAGTTGTTGGGTGGCTGAATGGCATGTATGGGTGGATAGTCGGGGAAGGGGCTATCAGACAAAATTCCTTGCTGCTTGTCTGAATATGGGCCAGATTCCTGCTTTGGAGCACCTTGCTGTTGGAAGGGGTTGTGAGGACCAGACCTATCAAACCCTTGGTGTTGGTAGTCAAGTTGGGTTTCTGATGGGTTATTATGTACTTGCCCAAAAGATTGTGGTGGTTTGGGCGGTATTATTGGCCTAGGAATCGATGGTTCTCTAGGCTGTGGACGACGAGTTTTATCTTCTCGATCTTGAAGTTGGGAGTTTGAACTAGGAGAGAAGCCAGGCCTGAGTGGCGCTCGAAGTGTAGAATCAGATGCTGAAGATTGTTTGACACTCTGAGCTTCCGATTCATTATTATCTTCTTTCTCGACAGTTGAATGAAGAAGCTCCCCATGGCTCTCATGAATATGAGACTCGAAGTCATTTCTCTTCAAGAAAGACTTGAGACAGTGAGGGGCAGCACAGATGAAGATCCCCTCCATCAATTTGATAGTCTGAATCTTCTGAATTCGTTCATCACAACTGTGTACATAGATTACAAAACAAGAGGCTTAAGTGATTCATCAGTTACTAACATACTTCCTTCTCAAAGAATCAATTACTTATTTATCACATCACTTCGTTCTCAAACAAGTAGTATAAGAACATCAATTATTCTAAATATTTTCCAGGACGCCAAAAAGTAATGTACACTATGCAATGGTTGAATTTCTCTATACTATACGCAAGTAGCATACATACATAAAGCAAATAGATTAGGGCTCTAGCTGCTAAATTCCCAGACAACATATTTAAAAGAATTGCAATTCAACCCCTTCCCAAAAGTTTTATCCCACTGTGTTTGGATCAATTTAGTGAAAAACACAAATTATAACTTATATCTCAAACAGCCACAATAACGTCCATCAGAGAGTAGACTAGAAAGTCATCCTCAAAACCAACATAAATCATCAGGGTAGCATGCAGCAGTCAATACAGCATGAGAAAATACTAATAAAAGTCTAAATTTAAAGCAAGCTAATACATGAAAATTAAAAACGAAAAACAAAAGAGGAAAGTTAGAGGTAGCAGAATGATGTTGCAGATAGCAGAATAATAATATAAAAAAGTTCAGGCAGCTTACAGATAGCAGATTGAATCACTCCTAGCACAATCCAGACAGAAGGCATGCTCACAGGGACTCTGAAATAACTTCAACTAGTGAGTTGTGAATTAAGGTCTGTGTTTATAATTGTAACGTAATTTCTAAAACACAATCTTTGGGAAGCTAAAAGAAAAAATGTAATTACAGGACCACTTTTATTATTAAATAATAATAAAAAAAAAATAATAATAATAAAAAATTATTATTGTTATTTTTTTTCTCTCTTTTCTTATGTCAGTAAGATAGAAGCCACTTTTCAGAGAATAGATTCTCAAACAGCGCAATAGCTACACCTAAAACACCACTCTAACCAATATCTCATTAAAATGAAGAACCTTGGAAAAAAAGAAAACAAGCGAAGGTTACACAATAGGTATTATTGTTATTGTTTGAAACCAACTCAAACAGGAAAGTGCAGAAATCTTAAAAAAAAATAACAACAATGAAAAGAAACTTCCCCCCTGTTTGGCATAGTGGTAGGAACCACAGTTCCCATCAAAAACTCAGTTATGAACTATATAAAGCTCCCACATGCTACAGTAACAATAAAAAAAATTGCTACAGTGTGAAGCTTTCACATGCTACAGTAAAAGTGGTTCTAACCATTGGTTCCCACTACCCTTCCAAAGACTATGTTTACGTAACAGGAAACAAGGGAAAGTGACTGTCCAAGTACAGCGTAATTCTAAGCCCAAATTAGATACAAACCTTGTCCATCTTCTCTTTTACTACAAATGTCTCAATCAAATTCAAACTCATTTCCGAGTGCACTCAGATCTGTCAAGAGTGCTGTCATGGCCTCTTAAAAGATAAAAACACGCATATATTGGTTTATCTGTGTTTTAATTATACTCTGTGTATGCATATATATTTATATAGAAATTTGTTAAGAAACCATTATTCAGTCATAAATTCAATTGTGGACAAAAAAGAATATCTGGAGAACATAAGTCTTAGCAGAATTAGGCAGACAACAAAGCCAACAAGAAGCATAAGTATTGACAGATATAGGTAGACAGCAAAAAATAAAATAAAATCAATAAATAAATAAATAAATAATAGAAAAATAAAAAAATAAAAAAGAAACTCAAATGTTACATACCAGACGTCCATAAATTGCAATAGGGAAATCACAGCGAACACAAAAGTGGACTCGTTCCCCAAGCTGGCGACGGGACCTCCGACCTATGGTCTTAACAAGTGAAGCGGTGAATGCTGTGCCTATGCCCTTTGCCACAGGAAGATCAGCAAGAACTAGGTGGTCGGGGCATGCCACAGTCACTGTATCTATTGGCAAGGGCTTCACCCCTCCAGCACCATCTATAGACGGGGTCTTGCTAAGCCGGATCTGAAGCATCTTCCAACCTAATATTAATCACCCGTACTTAAGCTTTTTTCCCCGCTTCTCTCTCAACTTCAACTTTTCAATCAAATTTCACAAGAATAAAATTAGTTCCTTTCTCACATGAAAAAGTAGTAAAAAACTATTCCATGCTACTAAAAGATGCATACTCGACTCTTCTTTGATTCTAAATTCAGACATACAGAGTTGGCATTTCATTTTGCATTACATTTAAACATAAACGCAGAACAAGGACGAAGATAGATCAAAAAGTTCCCAATTTGAACATATTAAAATTCAGTAAATGCAAAATCGTTTAATTGACCACAACTTCCCCAAATGAACTAAAACACGATTTCCAAGCTATAAATCTTAAAGAAAACTATATGAAATTTCACTAGCCCAGAAATCTACGGTTTCATGTAAGGAACATCACTGATTTTGTAGGGGCAGAAAATCCCTAATCGTCATTAGCTAGAAAATTGTTCAAATTAAAGGAAATGTTCTTGAATAAGAAAGCCATGAATAACAATAACTCAATCAAAAGGGTTTTGTTTTTGTTTTTGTATGCGTCTTTTTTTAATTTCAAGTCGCTAAAGCAATTTATTCATCAAGTTATTAGAGTGAAATAAAGCAAGCAGAAAGGACGCTCACAAGAAAGAAAGAACAGTGACAAGACTTCAATGCCGGCTTCTCTATGTCGATCTCTGAAATCGTACAAGCCCAAGGAGCTCGTCGCTGTTGCCGGACTTGCTGAAGAGGACAAGGACGTCGCCGGGGGCTAAGATGCCGATGTCGCCGTGAGGATGTCGACGCGGGTAGCGTGCTGGACAGTAGGTTATCTAGGTTCTTCTTCTTCTTTTTTATTTGTTTTTTTATGGGGATTATATACGGACTATTATTTTTTTATTTTTTATTTATTTTTTATTTATTGAGACGGACTACGTTTCAGATGAGAGAAACCAGAAAAGATTTTAGAAAAAATTTTTTGGAATTTCTTTTGAGGAGAATTCAGAACTCAAAGGGAAAAGAAATTAGGGTTCAAAACTGAATGAACAGAGAAAGCAGAGGGATTGCATTTTGTGGATTAAATGTCAATACATAATTCAATCCAAAGCCTATTTTTTCATTTACGATCTAATTCAAAACTTTCAAATTAGAAAAATCATAATCTACAATTTAATCTAGAACTTCAGATTAGATTTACGGATTCGTAATTTAAGCTATGATTAAAAAGAATTCAAAATAATTTTTTTTTTGTTAAATAAGAACTTCATTAAAAAAGCCAAAAGCGGTTACAACAAACCCACAGAACAACAGCTAAGAATTGTGTTAGGAGAGATTATTGGGTTGGGCCTTTTCAATACAAGTTGTGTTACTTTTGTGATAATAATTTAGCTTGACAGAATGAAAAAACATTAAAAAAAGGTTTTTTTTTTCAAAAAAAAAAATTTCATGTAAATTTGTATTATTAAATTATAAAATATATAAAAATATATATAGAGTTTCGGATTAACAGATTACACAGATTGAGGATTTCTTAATCCATAATCCGATCCAAAACCTTCGGATTTGGATTTTCTCAATCGAAAACCGATCAAAAACTCTTCCCAATCCAATGCAAAACCTTTGGATTCAATTAAGTAGGCCAGATCTAATGGATTCACAGATTTCATGAACACTCCTAAGAGAAAGAGTAGGAAAAGAGAATTAGATGTAATAAATAACTAAATTATAATAGGCAAAAAGATAAATCAATAAAGTTTTATCATAAAAAGAAAAATAAAAAATCGAAAGAATATCATGAAGGTCAACAAAATTCTCTGCCAGTGGAGAATTTTTATTGAGGGCAGTGAATAAGCTTGAAGGAGTACTAAGATTATAATAGGTAACTCAATACCCAATTCTAAACTCTATAATCATTGTTCTCTCAACTTTCTTTTAATTTTATCTTCTATCTGTTGGAAAAATAAGTTGGTTGACCAAGTGAAATTTTAAAAATTTTTATTTAATCATGAAGAAATTAACTCATGATGCTCTAAACAATAAATTAAATCTAATTTAACATACCCATTGGAGACCAGAAACATCACGTTTGATTGAACAATTCTTTAATAACGAATTTCTACCGTCAGATTTTTAATGTTATTCTCTTCGTTCAAATCATTTTGCATGGGTAAAACTCAACAAATCTGTACCACATCTATACTCCTTTCGACTGGACTATGTGCTAGAGGAACTATGAACACTAAAAAGGGAGTGATTAAAGCTCTACTCTCTAATTTGGGCCATAGCAATCTAAGAATAAATGAAGATCCTAGGTCTTCATTTATAGAAGTAGTATGTTTATCAGGATAATGAGAGAAAATTTTCTCTCTCCACCCTATATAGTTGGCGCCACCTTCATTGGGCCTTATCCTAGTATTACACGCCTGCCACAAATAGAGAAGAATTTGAATTCAACCAATCACAGTGTAGGTTTTATGACTAACTGCATCATCTAGAATAATTCCTATTCAAATAACTCTATTTAAATTAAAATTCAATTATCTAAGATAATTATCTAATTCAATAATTATGAATAATTATCTTTTATCAAAATTTAAATACAATTAGGATTTAAATTAACTATTTAAATACAAAGAATTAATTATCACAAAATTCCAATAATTGAATTTGAATAAATATTATTATGAAATTAATTAACTAAATAATCAATTCCAGAAACACCTTCAGCAGTAGGCACCTATAGTCCTATTGGACTAGTCCAAGCGCCACTCACAGTCTAGTTAGAATATTGGGCTTGCACACTAACAGATCCAACAACCCGTCTAGTGTATCCTCTTGTATTACTAATGGTAATCTATATTTACTTGATCTATTATAAAGGAATTCATGAGCTAAAATTAGGACCTGATTGTTGGAAAAATAGTATGCAGTAGAATTTTAAAATTTTTTATATTAGAGTATTTTTCAAAACACAAGTTTGATATGCTATATGTATAAATTAACCAGATCTTACTAACTTTTGAATGCTGAAGAACTCCCGCAATCCGTGAAGAGAAGTAACGTTCTAGTAGAGCTTCAACCAACTGGTCTTCTTTGTTATTCTCTATCCACGATTGGAGTGAGTGTGGGCTCACATCGATCAGTCTTTCCCTGGTGACTCTCCTTCCAACCAATTAAGAGAACCCAAAGCCAGTGTTCATGATTTGTGAACAAAAGCTCTTAAGGAGTTTTTCATCTCTCAACTGATCTAAATAATAAAGAAACTCACTCCCCTTTATATAGAGGTTGGGCCCAAGAGTCAGTCCTTATCAGATAAGGCTTGGAAAATTCAAATCAAAATCAAATCAGAAACAATATCTGATAAAATCTGCCTAGAAACGAGTGATCCTTTTATCGCCGGTCGGCAGGCCAAACTAGCAGATGGGCTTATCGAACCTCTTCAATCGGTAGGCTGAACTTAAAGATCGGCCTCCTGAACCTTCGATAAAAGATCCCTGTAAATCTTTATTTTTCACTCAAGATTCTTGGGATAGAGCCTCTGTTTTAATTCAAATAACCCAATAGAGAAGTTATCTGATTATAACAGTCATATCTAGATAATCTCTAGGAAAATAAATATTCCTAATAATTCAACAAGTTTATCTTAAATTAATTCAAAATTAATCCAACCAATAAACAGACATAAATTATCTGATTTTGATAATTCAACAAGTTTATCTTGAATTAATTTTATCATAAAATTAATTCATTCGATAAATAAACATGAATTATTTAATTCTTCTAAATTTTAGCCACTTTGATAAATCTGACATAAGTCACCAATTATTGAAAAAGCACGACGTATCATTACAGGATTTTTATGAGCTAGTAAAGGGGACCAAATGGACCTATATAGTTCAAGCTTCCAATAATTATGAAACCTAATATCCTAGATATACATTTCATAATTATCAACTCCAACGCTACTCCACTAAAAGCTTAGAGCTGCACTCTTGAACTATATAGAATTACGGAGCTTGTATAGCTAAGTCTCTATGACATATCATAATATATCGTATCTCTATAGGATTATTTATAATCAGCTTAAGGACAAGTTCTGTCTTACCTTGCCGATTATTTTTATCTTATGTTTCATTATCTCACCATCGGAAAACTTACCATCTAAACATGGTATACCATTCGGTTAAACTTATATATCTAAATGGTTGAGCGCTCTAGTTTTTCAATTACAAGATAATACATATAAGAAGACATCACTACTCCTAAAGAGGTGCTATGGATTCCATATCTATGAATAATAAGTCTACGCTGTCAAGAGTTATGCCTCTAACATACCGACATGCGTACCACTATTAAAAATATGGATGTCATCCTTTGGTACATCAAAAGACACAAGTCAAGACAACGGGCCCACTATTCATCTCAAGATTAAGATACAATGCAAATGATTGTCAAAAGTGAATCGATTTGCCAAGACAGAATTATTAATCCAAATCAATTTACTTTATGTCCCGATCTAACACATCGTCACCTATGACAATGAGACAATGTTTCTATTCATGAAGTCCACCTCCGATGGTCAAGACAAACCATCTCCCAATAGCGATATAGACAACATAACAATATTTACATGAATAAAGTACCTAACTTTATTTTCTTGATTGCAGATATTATGATTTAGATCGTCACCTTAAAAATTATGTCTTCTAAATAATCTGTCTATTGTATGCCCAATTCTTAAATGTTTAGAATGATAATCTTAGACTTTTGTTTGCTTAACATACATTCAACAAATATGAACATAAAGAGGACAATATTTGATACATAAATAAATTCTTTATTGATAAAATGTCTCCAAAAACATATTACATTTTACTTCTTAGGGCATACACATCCAACAATCTTCCACTTGTACTAAATGAGTAAATATGACAAATCTCGCATCCTCATAGCTTCGACATACCTCTCGAAGACTCTCTCGGTTAGTGTCTTCATAAACAAATCAGCTAAATTGTCCTCTGACGCGATTTTGCACACCATGACTGCTCACCTTCAATGAAGTCCTTTATCACATGATACTTTTGATCAATATATTTACTCTTCTTGTGAAATCTTAGTTCATACTTTTGATCAATATATTTACTCTTCTTGTGAAATCTTAGTTCCTCAGCATTAGCTACCACCACACTATTATTATAGTATAATGATACCGCCTTATCCACACCAGGAACAACCTTAAGATCCCCAAGGAACTTGTAGAGCCACACTGCTTCTTTTGAAGCATCACTAGCTGCCACATACTCGGCCTTTATTGTTGAATCCAAAGTGCAATCTTGCTTCACACTTCTCTAACTAATGGCATCGTTGCCTAGAGTAAACATAAAACCTGAAGTCGATCTCTTAGAATCCAGACAAGATTGGAAATCTGAGTCAGTATATCCTATAGTAGTTAAGTCCTCACCCGAATACACAAGCATATACCCTCGAGTCCTTCTCAGGTACTTGAAAATATGATTGACCTCAACCCAATGGTTTGGTCCTAGATCCGCCTGAAATCGACTCATAATTTCGACCATGTAGCAAATATCTGATCGTGTGCAAAGCATGGCATACATGAGACTACCTACTACTGAAGCATAAGGCACCTTCTTTATGTATTCTCTTTCTTCCTTAGACTTTGGAGAGTTTTTCTTAGAAAGAGTAATTTCAGACCTAGATGGTTGCCCACCTTTCTTGGAATCCCACATTGCAAACCTCTTGAGAATTTTATCTATGTCGCTAGCTTGTAACAAACCTATCATTTTGTTCTTCCTATCTTGAAAAATTTGATACCAAAACAAAATTAGTCTCACCCAAGTCCTTCATGTCAAACTGCTGGATCAACCACAATTTGACCGATGACAAAGCCCCAACATCATTGCCAATTAAAAGAGTGTCATCTACATAAAGTAGTAGAAAGACCACTTTTTCATCCTTAATGTGCTTGTAAACACATGGTTCATCCACATTTTGTGAGAACCTATAAGTCTCGATCACTTATCAAATGTTAAGTTCCAAGAACAAGAAGCTTGCTTAAGTTTATGAATCGACTTTAACAGCTTACAAACCTTACCCTCTTGACTCTTAGCCTTGAACCCGTCAAGTTGTTCCATATAAATGGACTCATCAAGATAGCCATTTAGATAGGCCGTCTTGACATCCATCTACCAAATCTCATAATTGAGAGCAACAGTCATGGACAAGAGAATCCGGATGGACTTAAGCATGGCTATCGGTGAAAAGGTTTCCTCGTAATCGATTCCTTCCTTTTACGTGTAACCCTTAGCTACCAGTTCAGCCTTAAATGTTTTGACCTTTCCATCTACTCATTTTTTCCTCTTGAAGATCCACTTACACCCTATGGGTTTTACCTCTTCAGAAAGATCCATAAGCTCCCAGACCTGATTAGTCTCCATAGACTTCATCTTTGTATTTATGGCCTCTGTCTAGAGTTTTGAATCAACATCCTCCATAGCCTCTGCATAAGTGTAAGGATCCCTGTCATGTTCATCAGGTTCAGCCAAAAAGGCCTCCTCATTGAAAATATACCTTTTAGGTTGACGCGTGATCCTCCCACTCTGTTGAAGACCCTTAGGTTGTTGTTCGGGTTCGTATGGTTTTTCTACATTGATTGGAGTGGTTTCTACCAGAACCTCCAAAGTGATTGAATCACTCCTCAACTCCTTGAGCACTACTTTGCTTCAAGGCTTAAAGTTGTTCATGTAACTTTCCTCAACGAAAGTTGCATTGTTGAAACCATGACTTTATTTTCCTTTGGGTTATAGAAATAACCCTCTTTAGTTCCTTTTGGATATCCTATAAATATGCAAACTTCTGAACGTGCTTCCAACTTATTCGCATCCCTAAATAGGGCATGAGCCGGACATCCCCATATGCGAATATGGTTTAAGAAAGTCTTCTTGCTCGTCCACAACTCATGAGGAGTTTTAGGAATCGATTTTGAAGGCACATCATTCAGAAGACAATGTGCAGTTTGTAGTGCATATCTCCAAAAGGATAAAGGCAATGATGAATGACTCATCATGGACCTAACCATGTCCAACATAGTGCTATTCCTTCTCTCTGCTACGCCATTCTATTGTAAAGTGTTTGGCGTAGTCGACTGGGATAGAATCCTATTCTCTAATAAGTGTCTTAAGAACTCATCAGAAAGGCATTCTCCACCTTAATCAGATCAAAGTGCCTTCATGGGTCTATGCAATTACTTTTTCACTTCAGTCCAAAACTCCATGAACTTGTCAAAAGTTGCGCTTTTGTGGTGCATCAGGTACACATACCCATACCTTGAATAATCGTCAATAAAAGTGACGAAATACTCATACCTTCCTCGTACCTAGATGTTCATCGATCCTCAAACATCACTATACATAAGTTCTAGAACCCTTTCGGCCCTATTGCCCTTAGACCCAAATGATCTTTTGGTCACTTTACCCTCCAAACAAGACTCACATTGAGATATAAATTCCACCTTTAAGTGACTTAAAGGTCTATCCCTTACCAACCTTTGAAACCTATTCAGGTTAATATGACCTAATTGCAAATGCCAAAGATAAGTCTCATTAGAATGAGAAGTCTTAAGTCTTTTAGAGTTATTATCATTTACCTCAGTGTTCAGAATGAGTCCATCTTAGGTTTGATAAAATATAGATTATTTTGCATCCATTCATTATAGACAAAAGATTTGTTTTATGAATCACCACTTTATTATTAAAAGAAACCTAATAAGAATCTTTAAATAAACAAGCTACAGATATCAAATTCCTTCTAAATTTAGGAACATAAAAATAGTCTCACAAAACCAAACTCCCATATTTATCAAAAAAAAGAAAGACATCTCCCACTACTTCAGCCAACCACTAAGGATCCATCGCCCATCCGAAACATGAAGTTTTCACGAAGTAAACTTCTCTTTCCCAGAATCCCTTTAGAGAAACACAAATATGATTAGTTGCTCCAGAATCTATAACCCAAGTGTCACTGGATTGCTTAACCAAACAAGTTTCTAAAACCAGAAGATCACACTTACCTCCTTAGGTAAGGAAGTCCTTGCAATTCTTCTTTATGTGCCCAACCTTTTCGTTCTCAGCCTTTTGCTTCCTTCTATTCCTTGGATTAGGATTGAAACCGAATGCAACCACCAAGTCAACCTCTCCACTAGCAAGAGTTTCCCTGATCACTTTTTCAAACTCTTGTAACTTTTTGTTAACTCTGTTAAGGTCACATCCTATCTATTACTTAAATAAGCTCTAAACGAGATGAACTCCTTTGACAAAGTCCAAAAAACCATAGTCATCTGTGACTTGGCATCGATATCGGCTCCATTAGTTTGAGCCTCAATGAGGTAACCCATGACCAACATCATATGCTCCTTTACAGATGTACCCGGCTTTTGCTTGTAGTTCAAAAGTTTTCGAAGTAACCTTTTCCCATTTGTTATGGCTTGGCCTCTAAACATGTTTTCAAGATTATCCAAGATCTGCTTTGCAGTCTCATAATCTTCATGTTGAGCCTATAGTATGTTATTCATACTAGCCAAACATAACACCGGGCCTGATCATTAGCAACTTTCTAGCGATGATATGCTTGGATTTGCTCATAAGTGGATTCTCCAATAGGTTTGGGAGGACAAGGTGTGGTTACCACAAAAGTTAGTTTCTCAAAGATAGGACGATATTTAGGTTTTGTTTTCAATCATTAAAATTCTCACCAGTTAATTGGTTTTTATCAAGTATCAAAGACAAAGCGTTTTCAGACATTTTTTAATCTATAATAAAGAACCATATACCAAACATAAGCAAACATAGCATAATAATTTAGTAAGATAACACAATCATATATAGCATACAAATGTGTTTATGCATCAAAACCTTAAAAAAATCACAACCTTACAATAATAATTCTCAACTTAGAATTTAGCAAGCCGCCTTAGGGAGACTTGCCAAATTTAATAAGGAACATAGATCCCCTCCTGATTAATATATGCCATCCAGGACCCGTATGATCCAACATATATTAATAATCATTTCTTTGGCCATTAATTTTATTAACAGAGCTCCTAGGAGAGGTTAATAATAAAATTAACATCAGTGTATAACCATCATTTCAATATTTTATCCATGGCCTATTATCACCTTGGGGTGATCAACGATAAACCATGCTAAAATGCCTTATCCTTTTAAAGATCCAACCTGTACATGATGAAATTCCTTCCTTGGGGTTGGGATCACCATGTGCTATATATGGACCAACGATGGAGGCCATAGGTCTTCTCTTCGAAAACCTTTTCCCACTCAATCTTTTTGAAATTAAGGTTTTATTTTAAAAGACATGCATGAAAAATTTTAATATAAGTGACAATCCCTATTCTATGTGGCATGTTATCAATATACATGGCAAATCATATTATAATATAGACAAGTAAAGCTACAGGCAAAATAATAATAAATAACCGTAATATTATGGTTCTACCTTAGAGAATAGAAAACAAAGATTACAAGAGAGTAATCGAAACATATTATCGATTATTCATCCTTAAATCCTCAAGTTGTATCATTCTTTATGTAATACCCATGTTCAAGTCTTCAATCCCGTATGAATCGAATACTTTATATTTTCGGTCATGTCCAAATTTGATGTTTCTCAAAATTGTCCTAAAAATAAAATTAAAACTACACAAAAAACTACACCTTTTTTGGAAAAATTTCTAGCTCTCTACTGGCAAGCCGATCTAGGTAATCAGCCTACCGGTCATGACCCACCGATCTACCGATCTTCACAGATCGGCCTACTAGTTCATGACAAATCAGCCTACCAAACCAGAAGTTTGGCTTGCCACCAGAGCCACCTGATTTCTGCCCCGCTGACGGCCTACCGAACCTCATGTCTAGCTTGTCGATCTATAACCATCGGCCTGCCGAACTTGGATGTTCAGCATGCCAACTAAGGAGAGATCACCTCTTTCTAGAAAATACAATTTTTAATGCAATTCATCAATTTTATTTTCAACAATTCAAAAACATAAAATTAGAGACTCAAAAAATACCTGGGAACGCCATCATCCATCTTCTATATCTGTCTTCTAAATCCATCTTCTCCGAATGATTATTTAATTACAAAATTCTTACAAATTTAAAATTAAATAATAATTCCTAGACAGAGATGATAGTCAGCCATTTAATTATATGAAAAACCTAAAACACATTTTAGTCTTTAAGGACCCATAACCGGTATAAATTAATTAATAAATAAATAATTAAATAATAATTTAATCAACCATTATTAATTAATAAATATTCACCATATAATCCATGAAAACATATAAAATTATATAGAAACCTAGAGTGCCACCTCTTTATAAAATTAAATTCAAGCAAGGAGGGATCAAGATCACATAATTTATTCATATAGCATGATCACAAACTTGTAAATTTATGTAAAAACTTGGCTATGATACCAATTGTTGAAAAAATAGTACAAAGCAGAATTTTAAAATTTTTTATATCAGAGTATTTTTTAAAACACAAGTTTGAAATGCTATATGCATAAATTAATCAAATCTTACTAACCTTTGAATGCTGAAGAACTCCCGCAATCCATGAAGAGAAGTAACGTTCTAAAACAACCTCAACCAACTGATCTTCTTCGTTATTCTCTACTCACGATCAAAGTGAGTGTGGGCTCACATTGTTCAGCCTTTCTCCGATGACTCTCCTTCTAACTAAGTGAGAGAACCCAAAGCTAGTGTTCATGATTTGTGAACAAGAGCACTCAGGGAGTTTCTAGAGTCTCACCAACAGAGTCTCACTCATAATCTCTCAACTGATCTAAATAATAAAGAGACTCACTCCCCTTTATATAGAGGTTTGGTCCAAGAGTCAATCCTTATTAGATACGGCTTAGAAAATTCAAATCGTAATCAAATCAGAAACAATATCTGATAATATCTACTTAAAAACGCGTGATCCTTTTATCACCGATGGACGGGCCAACTGGTAGTTCTGCCTGCCGAACCTCCTCAATCGACAGGCCAAACTTAAAGATTGGCTTGCCGAACCTCCGATAAAAGATCCCTACAAATCTTTATTTTTCACTCGAGATTCTTAGGATAGAGTCTCAATTTTAATTCAAATAACCCAATAGAGAAGTTATCTGATTAAAACAGTCATATTTAGATAATCTTTATGAAAATAAATATTCCTAATAATTCAACAAGTTTATCTTGAATTAATTCAAAACTAATCCAACCGATAAACAAACATGAATTATCTGGTCTTGATAATTCAACAAGTTTATCTTGAATTAATTTTTTCATAAAATTAATTCATCCGATAACATGAATTATTTGATTCTTCTAAATTTTAGCTAATTTGATATATCTGACATAAGTCACCAATTATTAGAAAAGCACACTGCATCGTTGTAAGATCTTTGTGAGCTAGCAAAGGGTACCAAATGGACATATATAGTTTAAGCTTTCGATAATTATGAAACCCAATATCTCAGATATATATTTTATAATTATCAACTCCAACACTACCTGCTAAAAGCTTAGAGCTGCACTCTCAAACTATATAGAATTACGAAGCCCATATAGCTAAGTCTCTATGACATATCAAAATGTATCATATTCCTATAGGATTATCTATAATCAGCTTAAGGACAAGTTCTGTCTTACCTTCCCAATTATTTTTATCTTATGTTTCATTATCTCACCATCGAAAAACTTACTATCCAAGTACGGTGTACCATTCGGTTAAACCTATATATCTAAATGGTTGAGCGCTCTAGTTTTTCAATTACAAGATAATACATATTAGAGGATATCACTACTCATAAAGAGGTACTGTGGATTCCATATCTATGAATAATAAGTCTATGCTATCAAGAGTTATGCCTCTAACATACCGGCATGCGTACCATTATTAAAAATATGGATGTCATCTATTGGTACATAAAAAGACACAAGTCAAGACAACAAGCCCACTATTCATCTCAAGATTAAGATACAATACAAATGATTATCAAATATGAATCGATTTGCCAAGATAGAATTATTAATCCAAATCAACTTGTTCTATGTCCTAATCCAACACATCGTCATCTATGACAATGTGTCAATGTTTCTATTTATAGAGTCCACCTCCGATGGTCAAGACAAACCATCTCCCAATAGGGATATAGACAACAAAACAATATTTACGTGAATAAAGCGCTTAACTTTATTTCCTTGATTGTAGATTTTATGATTTAGACCGTTACCGTAAGAATCGTGTCTTTCATATAATTTGTCCATCATATGCCTAATTCTTAAAGGTTTAGAATGACAATATCAGACTTTTGTTTGCTTAACATACATTTGACAAATATGAAAATAAAGAGGACCAAGTTTGGTATATAAATAATTTTTTTATTGATAAAAATGTCTCCAAAAACATATTACATTTTTACTCTTTAGGGCATACACGTCCAATACTAATGAATATATTTTATCAAGCACCAATAAAAATAGATTAATTAATCGTTGATTAATTATCTATTAAATTATTAACTTTAGTGTCTCTCTACTATAGGCCTGAAGCTACACTCTTAAAAAATACCATATTACCAGACTCCTATGGATATAAGCCTTGTTCATGACCCCTCATATTATGTGTGTCCCAATAGGTTATCTATAATCAAATGAAAGAATTAGTTCCGATTTACCTTTCAATTATTTTATCTCAAAGTTCCATTATTTTACTATTGGAAAATTCGTTCCTTTTATAACACATACAAAAGGAATATCATCTGGTTATCATATGTATCTAGATGACTGAAAATCTCTTCTATTTTTCAATATCCAAATAATGCCTTTGCAAGGATAACATTAACTCTTTGTTATAGAGCTATGGATTATGTGTCTATGGATCATGCTCTCACCAAATATAGGTTGCATCTCCAACATACTAATAATGGAGTTT
Organism: Artocarpus hirsutus; assembly: GCA_946598075.1. NCBI lineage: Eukaryota > Viridiplantae > Streptophyta > Magnoliopsida > Rosales > Moraceae > Artocarpus > Artocarpus hirsutus. The sequence continues at coordinate 36,408 of CAMOHE010042995.1, forward strand.
TTGTTCTTTAGAACTCCTATCTTTAGCATATCAAAAGATATAAACTATAAACATAGAGTCATGAATCTACTTCAGGATTAAGATGACACATAAATGACTATCAAAGTGAATTAATTTAAGTTAAATGGAATTATCATTAAATCATTTTAATTTTAGGTCTAGTTTAATGTGCAACCACCATTAGGTTTACCACAGCAATATGTCGACTATGGAGTTAATCCACTTTGATGGCCTAGATAAACCGCCTCCTCAACTGGACGTAGATCTTCATTATAGTCTTGTCATGTATAAAGTGTCTAGCTATAAATATAGACTATGGACTATATAATTTTAACTATTAATTCTCGGATCTAATCTTCCTGTATATAAACGCCATATATGCCCAATTCTAAGATTTGGTTCTAATAGTCACGGATTACATGTTTGCCAATATACAATTATTGTTATGAAAGTAACATGAGGATCATGATTAATACATGAAATATTTTCATTATTATTTATTTCACCAAAAATGTCAAATACAACCAAAGTATTTATTCTTTAAAGCACTAATCCTAACACTACCACCACTAAGTCTGAAGAGCCATCATCATTGGATCTGGTCTAGCTTGGTTGTGATTCCCTCTTTTGAATGGTAATAGCAAGGTCTCTCCCTCTTCATCCTTAACACTTATTGTGCTCTTCCCTCACCTCAGCCCTCCACGCAAACCACCCACATGTGTTATTACATTCATTGTCCTTCGTGTTGCTCACAACTGACATCGTAGCTTACCACCATGGATGAAGAAAACCATACGTTGCAAGATGTGAGGGCTCCTCATGCACCACTGTTGTCTTTGCCTCATGCCTTGCACCCCTTGCTCCTCTACAACACACCACCATTTTCAAACGGGTGGTTCATGGCCTTCATTCTCTCTATCTGTCATAGTCCTTTGGGTTTTGGACTGATTTTTTTCTTGTATCATGAAATATGGGTTTTGGAGTGATTTTTTTTTCTTGTATTACAAAAAATGTGTTTTGTAAATTAATTGTGTTTTAAAGATTGATTTGTGTATTAATTTGTTGTATTAGGTATGATTTGTGTAATTGGCTTGATTTTTGATTTGTGAAATTAGTTTAATTTGAATATTAATTTAGATTTATAGATTAGAAACCATGGTGATTAGGGGATTTTCTGTCTTTTTAAATAAATCAAATACTAGAATTCTAGAGCTTTCTTGGATCTAAAGAAATAAATATAATTTTTAAACAAGGGAATTTTTCTCTCTAGATTCTCTCACTAGAATTCTCTAAAAATGACTAAATTCCCGTTTCAACCTGCCAAAGTCCCCTATTTATAGATGTTGGAAGAGTTTAATTTCTTCTTTGATTCATGAATGGTTAGATATCACTTGCTCTTTCTGAGTCGTCTGATTTGCCTTCTAACATGGCATTCTACTTAAGTTTAGTTTGAAGCTTTTGTCTAAAACTTCCTCTTGTTTCTTTGATTCCAAGTAACTTTCATCTTTTCCTTGTTTTTATTAGCAAAATGTCACTGTTCCACTTAAGTCCAACGACATCGATTCTATTTTGCTACCTTGCCTCCACGAATTCCATTATTAGATTGACATTGTTTTACTAAGTCATTTTTTTTCTCCCAACATCATCCCCCTTTTTCTCTTTAATTTTGAGCCATTTTTGTGATTTTTGCTTTTGTCTTTCCTAATTTGAAGAGGAAAAACATTGTTTATCTTCTTCACGCATTCTCTCTTTTTCATAATTTCTTCTCTTTTGCACATTTTTTCACTAATTCATACACCATCACTTCTGAAATAATTTAGTTGTGGCTGTTCAGTCCCCTAATCTTCTGCCGCATTTGAAGAAATTTGTTTTGACTTAGGAATCCTTGCACACATCTCCCTTTCTAATTTTCCTAAATGCAAACCTTTATACTAGTGAAAATATTAACCTAGAAGACAAGGTCTTTTCTCTTGACCAGTTGCATCTAATTTCGTTTTCATTGCTTTTACTAATTATTGAATTCCTTATTTTCTCCTACTTGTCTTGTTGGACATGTATGCCTTAAGGAGTAAATATGTAATATGTTTTTGAAGACATTTTTATCAATAAAGAATTTATTTATTATTTATATACCAAATCGTGTCCTCTTTAAGTTTACATTTGTTGTATGTTAAGCAAACAAAAGTCTAAGATTGTTGGTCTAAACCTTTAAGAATTAGGCATATGATAGACAGATTATACGGAAGACACGATTCGTAAGGTGATGGTCTAAATCATAAGATCCATGATCGAGGGAATAAAGTTGAGCACTTTATTCACGCAAAGATTGTCATGTTACCTATATCCATAATGGGAGATGGTTTGTCTTGAACATCGGAGGTGGACTCCGCAAATAGAAACATTGGCACATTGTCATAGGTGACAATATGTTGGATTGTGACATAAAGTGAATTGATTTGGATTAATAATTCTATCTCGGCAAATCGATTTACTTTAGACAATCATTTGTGTTGTAACTTAATCTTGAGATGGATAGTGGGCCCGTTGTCTTGACTTGTGTCTTTTGATATACCAAAGGGTGACATCCACATTTTAATAGTGGTACATATGCCGGTACGTTGAGGCATGACTCTTGATAGTGTAGACTTGTTATTTATATATATGAAATCCATAACTCATCTTCAAGAGTAGTTGATATCCTTTTATATGCATTATCCTGTAATTGAAAAACTGGAGCACTCAACCATTTGGATACATGGGTGTAACCAAATGGTATACTATCTTTGGATGGTAAGTTTTTCGATGGTAAGATAATGGAATGTAAGATAAAAATAATTAGGAAGGTAAGATAGAACTTATCCTTAAGTTGTTTATGGATAATCCTATAGGGATAAGACACATTATGATATCTCATGGAGACTTAACTATACGGGCTTCGTAATTCTATATAGTTCGAGGGTGTAGCTCTAAGCTTTTAATGGAGTAGTGTTAGAGTTGATAATCAGAAAATGTATATTTGGGATATTGGGTTTCATAATTATCGAAAGCTTTAACTATGTAGGTCCATCAAGTTCCTTTTGCTAGCTCATAAAAATCTTGTAACAATACAGCGTGCTTTTTCAATAATTGGTGACTTTTGTCAAATTATTAGATTGGCTGAAATTCGATAGGATTTGATAATTCATGTTTGTTTATCGGTTGAATTAATTTTTGTGGATAAAAAAAATTTAAGATAAGCTTGTTGAATTATCGGCATCAGATAATTCATGTCTGCTTATCGGTTGGATTAATTTCGAATAAACTAATTCAAGATAAACTTATTGAATTATTAGGAATATTTATTTCCTAGAGATTTTCTAGGTATGACTATTTTAATCAAATAACTTCTCTATTGGGTTATTTGGATTCAAACTAAGGCTCTATCCTAAGAATCTCAAGTGGGAAATAAAGATTCGCTAGGATCATTGATCAAAAGTTTGGTGTACTGATAGGGCAAGTTTAGCAGGCTGATCTGCTAGTTCGACCTGTCAATTTGGCCTGTCGACCGAGCGATAAATAAATCATGCATTTTCACATAGATTTAATCAGATATTGTTCCTGATTTGATTCTAATTTGAATTTTTGATGCCTTGTTTGATAATGACTAACTCCTAGGCCCGACCTCTATATAAAAGGGAGTGAGACTCATTATTATTTAGATCAGTTGAGAAATCTAGAGTGGGACTCTACCAATGAGACTTTGTGACCTCCTAGAAAGCTATTGTTCACAAATCACGAACTATAGCTTTGGGTTTTTCTCAATTAGTTGGAAGGAGAGCTACCTGGTGGAAGAGCTGTACGAGTGTGCCCACACACACACACCGATTGTAGATAGGGAATAGCAAAGAAGACTAGTTGAAGCTCTTCAAGAACATTACTTCTCTTCATGGATTGCGGAGCTTTTCAGCAAACAAGGTTAGTAGGATCTGGCTAATTTATGCATATAGTGTGTCAAACTTGTGTTTTGAAAAATACTTTAGCATAAAAATTTTTAAAATTCTACTGTGTACTATTTTTCTAACAATTGGTATCAGAGCCATAGTTTTTACATAAATTTGCAAGTTTATGATCATACTATATGAATAATTATGTGATCTTGATCTCTTATATGCTTGAATTTAATTTTTTAAAGAGTTAGCACTCTAGGGTTTTTATATATTTTTATGTTGTCATGGATTATATAGTGAATGTTCATTAATTAATTATGGTTAATTAAATTATTATTTAATTAATTATTAATTAATTAATTTAAATTGGTTATAGTTCCTTAGAGGTTAGAATGTGTATCTAGGTTTTTTATGTATTTAGATGGCAGACTATCATCTCCATCTAGGAATTATTATTTAATTTTAAATTTATAAAAATTTTGTAATTAAATAATTATTCAGAGAAGATGGATCTAGAAGACAGATCTAGAAGATAGATGATAGTATTCCCAGGTATTTCTTGAGTCTCTAATTTTATGTTTTTGAATTGTTTAAAATAAAATTGTTAAATTGCATTAAAAATCGTATTTTATAGAAAAATGTGATTTTTGCTCGATCGGCATGCTGAACCCTCCAGTTTGGCAGGCTGATGGTTTTAGAATCGACAGTTGAACTTTGGGTTCGGCAGGCTGTTAGCGGGGCAGAAATTTAGTGACTCTAGCAGCAGGCTGAACTTTTAGGTTCGATAAGCTGAACTATCATAACCAGTAGGCTGACTTGGAAAGATTGGCAGGCCGGAGGGTCATGACTAGCAGGTCAATCATACAGATCGGTATGATGGCAAAGAGCTATGATGTTTCAAAAAAGGTGCTTTTTGATGTAGTTTTGATTTTTTTTTAGGACAATTTTGAGAAACATCAAATTCGGATATGACTAGAATTATAGAGTATTCGATCTATGTGGGATTGAAGACTTGAAGATGGGAGTTACACAAAGAAGGATACAATTTAAAGATTCAAGGATGAAGAATCAATAATATGTTTTGATTTGTCTCTTTGTTTTCTTTTTCTCTAGTGTGGAACCATAATATTATAGTTATATGACTGTTTTAATTAGATAACTTCTCTATTGGGTTATTTGAATTAAAAATAAGGCTCTATCCCAAGAATCTCTGGTGAAAAATAAAGATTTACAGAGATCATTATTAGAAGTTCGACAAGCCGATCTTTAAGTTTGGCCTGTCGATGGAGGAGGTTCGGCAAGCCGATCTACCAGTTCGGCCTGCCGACCAAGCAATATATAAATCACGTGTGTTCTCAAGGACTTTATTAGATATTTATCCTGATTTGATTTTGATTCAAATTTTTGTGGCCTTATCTGATAAGAACTGACTCCCGGGCCCAATCTCTATATAAAAGGGGGTGAGACTCATTGTTATTTAGATAAGTTGAGAAATCTAGAGTGAGACTCTGCCAACGAGACTCTGTAACTCCTTCGAGAGCTGTTGTTCACAAATCACAAATTATAGCTTTGGGTATCTCTTAATTGGTTGGAAGGAGAGTAATCACAGAAAGGTTGAACGTCGTGCACCCACACGCATTCTGATCGTGGATAGAGAATAGCAAAGAAGGTTAGTTGGTTAAGGCCCTTCTGGAACGTTACTTCTCTTCATGGATTGAAAAGCTTTTCTACATTTACGAGGTTAGTAAGATTTAGTTAATTTATGCATATAGCATGTCAAACTTGTGTTTTGGAAAATACTTTGGCATAAAAAAATTTTAAAATTCTGCTACAGACTGTTTTTCCAACAAGGACATGCCTTACTTTGCACTTCTTAAACTGGGACCTCAACTTGCTGACTATATTGAGATAGGCCACCATCATCCTATCTCGTGTGGTAAAGTCTCCTGTGATCTTGTTCACGAAAGCATTGAGTCTATTTCTATGGTGAGCTTGACAGCCCCCAACATCTTTGCCAAGCGTAATCCTATGATCATAGCCTCATATTCAGCTTCATTATTCATTGCTTTGAAACCTAGTCGAAAGGACTACTCGATCTCCTTACTTGTGGGTGATCTCAAAACTATCCTAACTTAAGAACCTTTCTCATTTGTCAAACCATCTACTTGAAGTGTCCACACCTTTTGCTTGTATGTGAGATCCGCCACGAAGTCTATGAGCACTTAAGCTTTCAACGTTGACTGGGGATTGTAGTTGATATCAAACTCACTTATCTTGACTATCCACTTTGTTAATCTCCCTAAAACATTTGGCCTTTACAACATTTCTTGTGTAAGAGGAAAGGATGACTATGGCTTGGCTTTAAAGTAAGGTCATTACTTGCGAGCAATCATAATGAACTCTAAAGCAAGCTTCTCGATAATTGAATATCTAGTCTCCATATTCAGTAGCATGTGGCATGTAAAAATACTAGCTTTTGAATTGAGTCTTCTTTCTTGACAAGCACTAAGCTAATCCCTTCTCAAAAACCGCAAGGTAAAGTTGGAGTGGTTCGCTATCAACTGGCTTTGATAGGATATGTGGGGTTGCGAAGTACTTCTTCAACATCTGACTCTAGTAGCAAGCCTATGCTAATAGTACCCTATGCTGGGCTCCCCCATATTTTGCTTATCCAACATGCTCGTCTGTAGTTGCATTAGGCAACTTTGCCTTTCTGCTTCAAGGTGGCCAAGTAACAACTAAGAGAAGCTTCCTTGCTTTCTTTGATATCTCAAATTCTTCATTTGATTGGAAAGCGAATCCTATGGTGGTATATGGATGGCACAATCTTCCTAAAATAATGTTATACATCTCAGGACATTGTATGATGTGAAAATTTGTCACCTTGTTCTCACCTACAATGAAAAATGGGAGCTTAATTCCGCCAATGGTTGAAGTCAATTCTCCATTGAAGTTGATTGGAGTTGTGTTTATCTTCTCAATGTCTTTAACATAGATTTCCATTTCTTTTAATGTTGACAAAAAAGGAATATTAGTGGAACTCCTGTTGTCAACTAGAATTCGACTTATCTTGCAATTTTCTATGTTAAGTGTAATTCAAGCATAAAGAGGATACCATCACCAAGATGAACAAATGAGCCTCTAGAAAGGCAAGGCAATATCTCTATAGAATAAGTAGAAGAAGAGTCTATGATGATCACTGTGGCCAAAGCGCCTCTAACGTTGACAGATGTGTAGATGATGATAAGGGAGTTACTCGCTTAAAACATGAAATTATCGACAAAAAAATTTGACTAGAAAGTGATGAAGGCTATTGAAGCTTTGCTACTGATCAGCTCCATTTGTGGCTGTGCACGATTGTCGAACTACCTGCCCAGCTCTTCTCGGCTTCCTGAGGAGTACCTACAATAAGAACAGGGTACGCTTTAGAGGTCAAGGGGACAATGGTGTGGTGCTAGCTAAGGGCTCTCCGACGCTAGGCTCCTTTTCAATTGAGATCAGGAGTAGGTTAGGTGAAAAAGTCCACATAGATCTTAGGTGGAGTAAATACCTTCTATTTATAGGCCACCACCTAGGCTAGTTAGGCTAGTTTGACCCATGAACAAGTGTCCCATTAGGTGGTGTTCGACCCTTCATCTAAAGGCTATACTAAGGCCATGTGTTGGCCTTGGAGATGAGTTCTACTTGGTTCAAGTTGTATTTGTCTGCATTGGGCACGTGCTCTTCCTGAGGAGGCGATATCTTACATGGTAGTGAAAGTAGGCTCAAGGGATCACTTTAGGAAAAAGTGTCGATCAAAGAGGAGTAATATAAGCTCCATAAATGACATCTGCCTAGATTGTGGCAGGATAGTTGAGGTAAGCTCCTTGGGGAATGGTGCCAAGCATACCCCCAACATAGCCCCCTAGTGCACCAGGACGGTGCTCAGTTGGGTTGTACTCTACCCCACAAGTTGGTCACTTGACTTGTCCTTGGACGCTTGCCTTGGGACCTTAGGGTTCGAGAGATTATTTGGGGGAGGGGTTGGACAGATTTTGTTGACATGTGTCAGAACATTATTGGCAATTTCCCTAACGAGCATAATCATATCACCTCTTTGATTTTTGTGCCTAACCTTTGACCTTAAATAGAGGGAGCCTTTCATTCTTTTAGCTCACATGGCTTACAAACTCATCGAGTCCTATATTCTAGCTATCGAGCCAAAAGGTTGCAAACTTCGTAACATTCTTCAAACTCGACTGATCAATCCCGAGCAGGTAATCCTTGAATATAAGATGAGTGATCTAAGTGATTTTCAAAACCAGTCAGTGAGTGTCTCTAGGTCAAATGAGAGTAAAAGTCCAACTAATCAAGCTATGAAGAGAGGGGATGTACTAGGAGAGTGACCGAGTAGGAAGGAGCGACATGTTGGGCCAAATCCTTAGTTTGGGGCAAGGGACTGCCTCAAATCAAGAGTTCCTAGATCTCTTTGAAGGAACAGTTTTGATTTGGCCGTGTAGAGGGAGGACCTTACATTAGGGCAGTCATTACAGGCACATCCCGAGTGATTGAATAGGACCGTGCTTGCTTAGAGGTTGTCGCGAATAGGTTGAGCTCCTCTAGCTGGGTCATAGCCAAAGAGGCCTAAGTAGTGGGCAAAGTTTATATCAAGGGGTATGTTGCCAATGAGAGGCAACTAGTTTAGGGAGGCGATAACTCCAAGAACAAATAGGGTGTATCAACGGCTTTATAGAGTGCTTGACCAGGCTAGACTTTGGTTACTAAGTACGCATTGGCGATGACCTACGCCAGCTGGACACCTTTTTTCAAAAGTACCAAATTCTTGATGATGTAAAACTGATTTTTCCTAGGGCTAGATATTCCCCCCTTAAAATTGCTAGAGTGGTACATTATGCTTTATGTGAAATTCTTTCGAGCAAGACACCTCTTTCCTTTGCACGTGTTCATGCGTCGAGCCTTCCACGACCTAAATATGTGCCTTGCATAATTGAATCCAAATTGCTATTGGTCAGTCATCGTCATCTATGTGCTGTGGATATACAACCATGCAAGCGAGATACCATGAGAGGCATTTGAGCAAATGTTCAAAAGAAGAAATTGCCACGACAAGTGAGGTGATATTATTTTACTGGTTTTTTTAAGGACTTCATCCTCAGCAACCCCGCCTTGAATAAGCTTTAAAAATTTGAGTGGTTTATGATAGTAGAACATGGCTATCTGGATGAGGAAAAGGTTCCTACCGACCAAACCACACAACAAAGTTCGAGCAGGGTCATCTGTGGTGAAAAAGGCTATGGGCGCTAAGGTCTTTAATGCAGTCTATCAGGAATTTGTTAAGGAAGCTTGATTATGTCCAGTAGCAGGCATTTGGGGGTTCTAGCCTAACCATCAACATAACAATGTTCTACTTGCTTGGGCACCTGAGCAAGTCGTAATAGCCCATCGTGATGGCACTGATATTCGAGGGCAAAGTTTTTCCCAATCGGGGTGGCAGACGGGGGAGTAATCATCTTCGAGTTCTGAGGACTCTTATAGTGGTTCCCCAAGTTTGGAGCCCCCATTGCCAATGAGGACCTCAAGGATGTGATTAGGCTAGTCTAACCACTAGGCCCGCTTTGGATAAGAGGTTTGACGCGAGGACTAATCTTCTCTTTTTTTAATGCTTTTCTCAATCATCTATTAACTTTGCTTCTCCCATCTTGTAGATATGTCATCCCACCAACTCTCTAGTGAAGAACGGCTCAGGCAAATGATGAAGCTCCAAAGCCAAAGCAAACGAAAGGCCACGATAGGATGAAGAGAAAATAATCGAGTGGGCTGGACAGCCTAAGGTTGAAGCCCCCCTAAGCACCTAGTAGCTCGAGCAAGTGTCTCATCAGGGAACTTCATCAAGCCTAGATATTCCTCCACCACTAGTGGTTCCTCCAACTACTAGCCAAGGATGTGGTATCCTCTGCGACACTTCATTGTTGAGTACTTTAGTGAGCTAGTACCCCTGGAGGATTTCTTCAGCTCTATCCAACCCAAGCCCCACTAGAAGTGCTACAAATTGTCCTTCTAATAGCTCATTCAGATGGTTTTGATCTCAAATTTTGAGCTTCTTTTCCTTGTTATGTTTGCTCATTTGGCTTTAGTAATGCAGAATTTTGCAAGCTTGTGCAAGTTTAAAGATCGCCAACCTCAAGGCTGAGTAGGAAGCCAACGTGCAGCAGGACAAGGCTAAGAAGGCCACTTTGAAGGCCATCACGGCTAAGAAAAAGCTAGAAGAGAATATCGATGAGCTTGCCTAGGTCAGGACTAAGTTGGTGGCCGCCAAGGAGGAGGATAATTAGGCTTAAGAAGAAGTATAGAGGTCCGAGCCGACCTCCTGGGCGTGCAAGAAATGGCCTAGGCAGCTAGAGAGAAGCACGAGAGGTTCCTTAGGGAGCAGTTGCCGAGTAGGCTAAACCAAGCAGTGGAGGACTTCAAGCACACAAAGGAGTCCTCTAATAATTATTTCCTTGAGATGATGGACTTACAAGGCTTTATCCTATTGAAGCATCCCTAGGCAGCCTCGCTTGATTGATCGCTTATTGCCAACCTTGAGGAAAAGGAGGATGGAAGCGAAGAGGGGGATGAGAACGAGAAGACCCTAGCCCTGACTGAACAAGATGGTGGTGGGCATGAGAAGGAAGTAGTGCAGGCTATTGATGACTTGGATGCCGAGGACAACATTTAGCCCAACACTAAGGGTTTTAGTTCTCATATCCCCTTTTCTCTTTTTTTTTTTTGTTTGTGTTAAGGTATGGGAGGTGCCTGGTTATTGAACCTTCCCCAGACATTCATTTATATAATATATTTGAAGTTTTCCTAAGTTAAGTTGTTTGAATTTATATTTTTCTTTTTTTTAAGCACACTCTATTCTTTTCAAGCATGTTCTACTTGGATTTAGGGTATAGTGTCATAATATAACTATGTCGAAAAAATAGTATGTAGCGGAATTTTAAAAATTTTTGTACCAAAAGTATTTTCCAAAACACAAGTTTGACACTCTATATGCATAAACTAACTAGATCTTACCGACCTTTGTGTGTCGAAAAGCTCCTGTAATCAATGAAAAGAAGTAACATTCTAGAAGGACCTCAACCAACTGGCCTTCTTTGCTATTCTCTATCCATGATTGGAGTGAGTGTGGGCTCACTTCGTTCAACTTTTCCACCAGGTGGCTCTCCTTCCAACCAATTGGGAAATACCCAAAGCTATAATTCGTGATTTGTGAATGATAGCTCACCGGGAGTTTTAGAGTCTCACTAACAGAGTTTCACTCTAGATTTCTCAACTGATCTGAATAATATGAGACTCACTCCCTTTTTATAGAGGTTGGGCTTAAGAGTTAGTCCTTATCTGATAAGGCCTTAAAGATTTGAATCAAAATCAAATTAGAATCAATATCAGATAAAATTTAGCATGAAAATGTGTGATCCTTTTATCGCCCGGTCGGCAGGCCGAACTGGCTGATCGGCCTGTTGATCCTCCTCAATTGGTAGGCAGAACATAAAGATCGACCTACCAAACTTACGATAAAAAGTTTCCTGTGAATCTTTATTTCCCACCCAAGATTTTGGGGATAAAGCGTTAGTTTTAATTCAAATAACCCAACAGAGAAGTTATTAGATTAAAATAGTCATATCTAGATACTCTTAAGGAAAATAAATATTCTTAATAATTTATCAAGTTTATCTTGAATTTATTTATTCAAAATTAATCCAACTGATAAGCAGACATGAATTATCTAATCCTGATAATTCAACAAGTTTATCTTGAATTAATTTTCACAAAATTAATTCAACCGATAAATAGATATGAATTATCTGATTCTAACAAATTTTCAGCCAATCTGATAATTTGACATAAGTCACTAATTATTAGAAAAGCACGTTGTATCGTTATAGGATTTTTATGAGCTAGCAAAGTGGACCTGATGGACCTATATAGTTCAAGCTCCCGATAATTATAAAACCCAATATCTTGGATATATATTTCATAATTATCAACTCTAACACTATTATACTAAAAGCTTAGAGCTGTACTCTCGAACTATAGAGAATTACAAAGCCTGGATAACTAAATCTCCATGACATGTCATAATGTATCGTATCCCTATAGAATTATCCATAATCGGCTTAAGGACAAGTTCTGTCTTACGGTCTCAATTATTTTTATCATACGTTCCATTATTTCACTATCGAAAAACTTACCTGTTAGACGTGTATACCTTAAGGAGTAAAAATGTAATATGTTTTTGGAGACATTTTTCTCAATAAAGAATTTATTTATTATTTATATACCAAATCTTGTCCTCTTTACGTTCATGTTTGTTGAATGTATGCTAAGCAAACAAAAGTCTAAGACTGTCTGTCTAAACCTTTAAGAATTAAACATATGATAGACAAATAATGCGAAAGACACGATTCTTAAGGTGATGGTCTAAATCATAAGATCCGCAATTGAGGGAATAAAATTGGGCACTTTATTCATGCAAAGATTATTATGTTGTCTATATCCCTAATGGGAGATGGTTTATCTTGACCACCGAAGGTGGACTTCATGAATACAAACATTGGCACATTGTCATAGGTGATGATGTATTGAATCGGGACATAACGTGAATTGATTTGGATAAATAATTCTGTCTCGGCAAATCAATTCACTTTAGACAATCATTTGTATTGTATCATAATCTTGAGATGAATAGTGGGCTTATTGTTTTGACTTGCATATTTTGATGTATCAAAAGGTGACATCCACATTTTATAGTGGTACGTATGCCGGTACATTGGAGGCATGACTCTTGATAGCGTAAACTTGCTATTCATAGATATGGAATTTATAGCTCCTCTTTAGCAGTAGTGATATCCTTTTATATGCATTATCTTGTAATTAAAAAATAGAGTGCTCAAACATTTGGATACATAGATGTAACCGAATGGTATACTGTCTTTGGATGGTAAGTTTTCCAATGGTGAGATAATGCAACGCAAGATAAAAATAATTAGGAAGGTAAGATAGAACTTGTCTTTAAGCCGATTATGGATAATCCTATGGGGATACGATATACTATGATATGTCATGAAGACTTAGCTATTCAGGCTTCGTAATTATATATAGTTCGAGAGTACAACTCTAAGCTTTTAGTGGACTAGCATTGGAGTTGATAATTATGAAATGTATATCTAGAATATTGGGTTTTACAATTATCAGGAGCTTAAACTATATAGGTCTATTTGGTGCCCCTTGTTAGCTCACAAAAATCCTGTAAGGATACCGCGTGCTTTTTCAATAATTGATGACTTATGTCAGATTTATCAGATTGGCTAAAATTTTAAAAAAATCAGATAATTCATATTTGTTTATCGGTTGTATTAATTTTGTGATAAAATTAATTCAAGATAAACTTGTTGAATTATCAAGATCAGATAATTCATATCTATTTATTGGTTGGATTAATTTTGAATTAATTCAAGATATACTTGTTGAATTATCAGGAATATTTATTTCCCTTAAGATTATCTAGATATGACTATTTTAATCAAATAACTTCTCGATTGGGTTATTTGAATTAAAACTGAGGCTCTATCCTAAGAATCTCGAGTGGGAAATAACGATTCATAAGGATCTTTTATTGGAGGTTTGACCAGTTGATCTTTAAGTTTGGCCTACTAATTGAGGAGGTTCGACAGGCTGATCTGTTAGTTCAGCTTACCGACCGTGCGATTAAAAAATCATGCATTTTCATGCTGATTTTTTCAAATATTGATCTGAATTTGATTCTGATTCAAATTTTTTGAGGCCTTATCTGATAAGGACTGACTCCTAGGCTCAACCTTTGTATAAACGTGTGTGAGTCTCTTTATTATTTAGATCAGTTGAGAAGTCTAAAGTAAGACTCTATCAGTGAGACTCTAAAACTTCCCAAATAGCTATTATTTACAAATCACGAATTATAGCTTTGGATATTTATATACTGGTTGGAAGGAGAGTCACTTAGTGGAAAAGATGAACAATGTTAGCCCACACTCACTTCAATTGTGGATAGAGAATAGCAAAGAAGACCAATTAGTTGAGGCTCTTCTGGACCATTACTTCTCTTCACAGATTGTAGGAACTCTTCGGCATTCAAAGGTTAGTAAGTTTTGGTTAATTTATGCATATAGTGTGTCAAACTTGTGTTTTGAAAAATACTCTGATATAAAAAATTTTAAAATTCTGCTGCGTACTATTTTTCTAGCAAATGGTATAAGAGCCATGGTTTTTATGTAAATTTATGACTTTGTGATCATGCTATATGTGTAAATTTTGTGATCTTGATCTCTTCTTTGCTTGAATTTAATTTTATGAAGAATTGGCACTCTAGGTTTCTATATAATTTTATATGTTGTCATGGATTATATGGTGAAAGTTTATTAATTAATTATGGTTGATTAAATTATTATTTAATTAATAATTAATTAATTAATTTATACTGGTTAGGGTTCCTTAGAGATTAAAATGTGTATCTAGGTTTTTCATGTAATTAGATGGTGAACTATCATCTCGGTCTAGGAATTATTATGTAATTTTAAATTTGTAAGAATTTTGTAATTAAATAATTGTTCGGAGAAGAAGGATCTAGAAGCAGATCTAGAAGATAGATGATAGCGTTCCCAGGAATTTTTTGAGTCTCTAATTTTATGTTTTTAAATTGTTAAAAATAAAATTAATAAGTTGCAACAAAATTGTATTTTTTGGAAAGGGCTAATCTCTGCTTCGTCGGCATGTTGAACTCTCCAGCTCGGTATGTTGATGGTCATAGGATCGGCAGGCCGATCTTCAGGTTCGACAGGCAGTTAGTGGGGCAGAAATCAGGTGGCTCTGGCGGCAAGCCGAACTTTCCAATTCGACAAGCTAAACCGTCATGACCAACAGGACGACCTGAAAAGATCGGCAAGTCGGAGGGTCATGACTGGCAGACCGATCATATAAATCAACTTGCTGGCATAGAGTTGAAAATTTTTCCCAAAAAAGTATAGCTTTTGATATAGTTTTAATTTTAATTTTGGGAAAATTCTGAGAAACATTAAAACTTGGTTATGACAGGAAATATGAAGTATTTGATCTATGCGAGATTGAAGACTTGAAAATGGGCATTACATGAAGAAGGATACAGCTTGAGGATTCGTGGACAAAGAATCGATAATATGTTTTGATTATTCTTTTGTAATTTTTATTTTCTATTCTCTAGGGTTGAACCATAATATTACAGTTATTTATTATTATTTTGTTTGCAACTTTGCCTGATTGCATTGGTTGTTTGCATTATAATATGATTTGCCATGTATATTGATAACATGTCATATAGAATAGGGAGCGCCGTTCAATTAAAAATTGTTCATGCATGTTTTTAAAATAAAACCTTGATTTGAAAAGATTGAGTAGGAGAAGGTTTTCGAAGAGAGGATCTAAGGCCTCTATCATTGGTCCATAGGTAGCACATGGTGGTTCCAACCCCTAGGAAGGGACTTCATCATGTACCAGGTTGAATCTCCAAGAGAATAAGGTATTTTAGCATGGTTTATGGTTACACACCCCTAGGTGGTGATTGTAAATCATGGATAAAATATTGAAATGATGGTTATACACTCATGTTAATTTTATTATTAACCTTCCCTAGGAGCTCTGTAAATAAAATTAATGATGAAAGAAACGATCATTAATATATGGTGGATCATACGGGTCCTAGATGATATATATTAATCAGGAGGGGATCCGTGTTCCTGATTAAATTTGGCATGACTCCCCTAAAAGCTTGTTGAATTATGAGTTAGGAATTATCATTGTAAGGTTGTGATAGTTTTAAGGTTTTGACATATAAACACATTTGTATATTTTTACATGATTGTGTTATCTTACTAACTTATTATGTATGTTAGCTTATGTTTAGTATATGATTCTTTATTGTAGATTAAAAATGTCTAAAACGCTTTATCATCAATAGTTGACGAAAACCAACTTACCAGAAAGAATTATAATGATTGGAAACGGAACCTAAATATCATCCTCTCCTTATAGAAATTGAAATTTGAGCTGACAACCCCTTGTCCTCTCGAACCTATGGGAGATTACACCAACGATCACATCCAAGCATATGATCGTTGGAAAGATACAAATGATCAGGCCCGCTGCTATGTTATGGTCAACATGAATAACGTCCTACAGGCTCAACATGAGGATTGTGAGCTGCTAAGAAGATCTTGGATAATCTGGAAGACATGTTTGGAGGCCAAGCCCTAGCAAAACAGCAAGGGCCGTGTCGAAAACTCTAGAACTATAAACAAAAACCAGAGACATCTGTAAAGGAGCACACGATGTTGGTCATGGGTTGCCTCTTTGAGGCATAAGCCAATAGAGCCGACATCGATGCTGAAACTCAGATGACTATGGTCTTTGAGACTTTGTCTAAAGAGTTTATCCCATTTAGAGCTACTTTTAATCGAAGCAATAGGCATGATATGACCTTAACAGAGTTGATGAAACAGTTACAGGAGTTCGAACTGCTGATCAGGGAATCTCCTGCTGGTGGAGAGGCCAATTTGGCAGCTGCTTCTAGTTCTAATCCCAACCTTGGGAATGGAAAGACGCAACGGGCTAAGAATGGGAAGTCTTCTATTCCTACTAACAACAAGAGCAAGAAGAAGAAGAAGAAGAACCCAAAGAACCTTAAGTGCTTCTTCTATGGGGAGGTCAGATGCACTAAGAAGAATTGCAAGGACTTCCTTTTTTAAGGAGGTAGGTGTGTTCTTCTATATTTAGAAACTTGGTTAGTTGAGGAATCTAGGGACATTTAGGTTATAGATTCTGATGCAACTAATCATGTTTGTGTTTCTCTACAGGGGTTCAAAGAAACGAGAAGTTTGCTCTGTAAAGACTTCACGCTTCAGATAGGCGATGGATCCTTGGTCTTAACTGAAGCAGTGGGAGATGTCCATCTGTATTTTGATATTATAGGAATTTAATTTTGCAAGATTGTTTTTATGTTCCTAAATTTAAAAGGAATTTAATTTCTATAGCTTGTTTATTTAATGACTCCTATTTGGTTTCTTTTAATAATAAAGTGGTGATTCGTAAAAATAAATCTTTTATCTGTTCTGGATGGATGCAAAATAATCTATATTTTATCAAACCTAAGATGGACTTACTACTTAACTCTAAAAGACTTAAAACTTCTCACTCTATTAAGACTTATCTTTGGCATTTGAGGCTTGGTCATATTAACCTAAATAGGATTCAAAGGTTAGTAAGGGATGGACCTTTAAGTGACTTAAAAGTGAAATCTATACCTCAGTGTGAGTCTTGTTTAGAGGATAAAAAGACTAAAAGACCATTTAGGTCTAAGGTCAATAGGGCCGAAGGGGTTTTAAAACTTGTGCATAGTGATGTTTGGGGATCGATGAACATCTAGGCACGAGGAGGGTATGAGTACTTCATCACTTTTATTGACAATTGCTCAAGGTATGGGTATGTGTACCTAATGCACTACAAAAGCAAAACTTATGGTAAGTTTAGGGAGTTTCTAGCTGAAGTGGAAAAGCAAATGGGTAGACCTATAAAGGCACTTCAATCTAATCAGGGTGGAGAATACCTTTCTAATGAGTTCTTGGGTCATTTATTAGAGAATGGGATTTTATCCCATATGACTATGTCGGGCACTCCGCAACAGAATGGTGTAGCAGAGAGTAGAAATAGGACTTTATTGGACATGGTCAATTCCATGATGAGTTATTCATCATTATCTTTATCCTTTTGGGAATATGCACTACAAACCGCATGTTATCTTTTGAACAACGTGCCTTCAAAATTGGTCCCTAAAACTCCTCACAAGTTGTGGACAGGCAAGAAGACATCCTTAAACCATATTCTAAGGATTCATCTCAGCATTAAGCAGTAAATCCATCTTTGTTTTGATAAAATATAGATTATTTTGTATCCATCTAGAACAGATAACAGATTTGTTTTTATGAATCACCACTTTATTATTAAAAGCAACCAAGTAGGAATTTTAAATGAACAAGCTACAAAAATTAAATTCCTTTTAAATTAGGAACATAAAAACAATCTCATAAAATTAAATTCCTATAATTATCAAAATAACGATGGATGTCTCCCACTGCTTCAACTAAGACCAAGGATTCATCGTCCATCCGAAGCGTGAAGTCTTCACGTAGTAGACTTCTAGTTTCTTTGAACCCGCAGAGAAACACAAACATGATTAGTTGCTTTAGAATCTATAACTCAAATGTCATTAGATTCCTCAACCAAATAAGTTTTGAAATACAGAAGATCACAACTATCTTCTCAGGAAAGGAAGTCCTTGTAATTCTTCTTAATGTGTCCGACCTTCTTGCATAAGAAGCACTTGAGCTTCTTCGGGTTCTTCTTCTTTTTTTTTCTTGTTCTTGCCATTTATAGGAATAAAAAACTTCCTGTTCTTGGCCCGTTGTTTCTTTCCATTCTCAGGATTGGGATTGGAACCAAAAGCAGCCGCCATGTTTGCCTCGCCACCTACAAGAGACTCCCTGATTAGTAGTTTGAACTCCTGTAATTGTTACATAAATTCTGTTAAGGTCATGTCTTGCCTATTTCTCTTAAATGTAGCTCTAAATAGAATGAATTCCTTAGATAAAGTCTCAAAGACCGTAGCTATTTAAGTTTCAGTATCGATGTCAGCTCCATTGGTTTGAGCCTGAGTGAGATAACCCATGACCAACATCATATGCTCCTTTACAGATGTCCCCAGTCTCTGCTTACAATTTAAGATTTCTAAAGTGCAACTTGCTGCTTTGTTAATGCCTGGCCTCCAAACATGTCTTCTAGATTATCCAAGATCTACTTAGTAGTCTCAAAATCTTCATGTTGAGCTTGTAGCACATTATTCATACTGGCCATAATATAGTAGCGGACCTGATCATTGGCATCTTTCCAACAATAATATGCTTGGATTTGATCGTTGGTGGAATCTCCTATAGGCTTGGGAGAACAATGTATCTTCAGCACAAATTTTTGTTTCTTAAAGGACAAGACGATGTTTAGGTTCCATTTCCAATCATTATAATTCTCTCTGGTTAATTGGTTTTTGTCAAGTATCGATGATAAATCATTTTTAGACATTTTTAATCTACAATAAAGAATCATACACCAATAGAAGCAAACATATCATAATAATTCAAAAAGATAACACAGTCATGTAAAACATACAAATGTGTTTATGTGTCAAAACCTTGAAAATATTATAGCCTTATAACGATAATTCCCAACTCAGAATTCAACAAGATTCCAGGGGAGTCTTGTCAAACTCAATCAAGAACACGATCCCCTCCTGATTAATATATGCCATCCGGGACCCACATGATTCAACTTGTATTAATAATCATTTCTTTGGCTATCAATTTTATTAATAGAGCTCTTAGGGGAGGTTAATAATAAAATTAATAGGAGTGTACAACAACTGTTTTAATATTTTATCTATGATTTATAATCACCACCTAGGGATGTGCAACTATAAATCATGCTAAAATACCTTATCCTCTCAGAGATCCAACTTGGTACATAATGAAGTCCCTTCTTAGGGGTTGGAACCACCATGTGCTAAATATGGACTAACAATAGAGGCCGTAGGTCCTCTCTTCAAAAACCTTCTCCCACTCATTCTTTTGAAATCAAGGTTTTATTTTGTAAACATGCATAAAGAATTTTAATAAGCGGCACTCCCTATTCTATATGACATGCTATCAATATACATGGCAAATCATATTATAACGCAGAGAAGAAAAGCAATTATGCAAAGCCGCAAGCAAAATAATGATAAATAATTGTAATATTATGGTTCCACCCTAGAGAAAAGAAAACAAAGACTACAAGAGAATAATCGAAACATATTTTCGATTCTTCATCATTGAATCTTCAAATTGTATCATTCTTCATCTAACTTCCATCTTCAAGCCTTCAATCCCACATGGATCAAAAACTTCATATTTTCAGTCATATCCAAATTTAATGTTTCTTAGAATTGTCCCAAAAATAAAATCAAAACTGCATAAAAAATGCATATTTTCTTGAAAAATCATAGCTTTCTGTTGGCATGTCGATCTATATGATTGGCTTGCCGGTCATTAGCCTCTGGCTTACTGATCTTTTCAAGTCGGCCTACCAGTCATGATAGTTTGGCCTACCAAACCAGAAAGTTTGGCCTACTGCTAGAGCCATTAGATTTCTACCCCGCTGATGGCTTGTTGAACTCGAAGTTCAAGCTGCCAATTCTACGACCATCGGCCTGCCGAACTGGAGGGCTCGGCATGCCGATCGAGCAGAAATCACACTTTTCAAAATATACATCTTTTAATGCAATTTATCAATTTTATTTTTAACAATTCAAAAACATAAAATTAAAAACTCAGAAAACACCAGAAACGCTATCATCCATCTTCTAGATCTATCATCTCCGAATGATTATTTAATTACAAAATTGTTACAAATTTAAAATTAAATAATAATTCCTAGATGGAGATAATAGTCTGCCATCTAATTACATGAAAAACCTAGATACACATTCTAACCTCTAAGGAACCATAACTGGCATAAATTAATTAATTAATAATTAATTAAATAATAATTTAATCAACCATAATTTATTAATAAACATTCACCATATAATCCACGACAACATAAAAATATATAGAAACCTGAGTGCCAACTCTCTATAAAATTAAATTCAAGCATAGGAGAGATCACGATCACATAATTTATATGTATAGCATGATCACAAACTTGTAAATTTGTGTAAAAGCCATGTCTCTAATACCAATTGTTGTAAAAATAGTATGTAGTAGAATTTTAAAAATTTTTATACTAGAGTATTTTTCAAAACATAAGTTTGACACGCTATATGCATAAACTAATTAGATCTTACTAACCTTTGTTTGTTGAAAAGCTCCTATAATCAATGAAGAGAAGTAATGTTCTAGAAGAACCTCAATCAACTGATTTTCTTTTCTATTCTCAATTCACGATTGGAGTGAGTATGGGCTCATGTCATTTACTTTTCCACCAAGTGGCTCACCTTCCAACCAATTGAGAAATACCCAAATCTATAATTTGTGATTTGTGAATGATAGCTCATCAGGGAGTTTCAGAGTCTCATTAACAGAGTCTCACTGTAGATTTCTCACAGATAGAAATAATAATGAGACTCACTCCCCTTTTATAGAGGTTGGGCCTAGGAATCAGTCCTCATTAGATAAGGCCTTAAAGATTCGAATCAGAATCAAATCAAAATCAATATCTGATAAAATTCTACGTGAAAACGCATGATCCTTTTATAGCCCAATTGGCGGGCCAAACTGGTAGATCGGCCTACTGATTCTCCTCAATCGGTAGGCCGAACATAAAGATCAGCTTGCTGAACTTGTGATAAAAAGTTTCCCGCAAATCTTTATTTTTCACACGAGATTTTGGGGATAGAGTGTTAGTTTTAATTCAAATAATCCAAGAGAGAAGTTATTTCATTAAAATAGTCATATCTAGATAATCTTTAAGAAAATAAATATTCATGATAATTCAACAAGTTTATCTTAAATTTATTTATTCAAAATTAATCGAACCGATAAACAAACATGAATTATCTAATCTTGATAATTCAACAAGTTTATCTAAAATTAATTTTCACAAAATTAATTCCACTGATAAATAAACATGAATTATCTAATTCTATCAAATTTTTGGCCAATTTGATAATTTAACACAAGTCACCAATTATTGAAAAGCATGCTGTATCGTTATAGGATTTTTATGAGCTAACAAAGGGGACCTGATAGACCTATACAGTTTAAGCTCCTGATAATTATGAAACCCAATATCCTAGATTTATATTTCATAATTATCAGCTCTAACGCTACTCCACTAAAAGCTTAGAGCTGCACTCTTGAACTATATAGAATTACGAAGCCTGTATAGTTAAGTCTCCATGACATATCATAATGTATCATATCCGTATAGGATTATCCATAATTGGCTTAAGGACAAGTTCTGTCTTACCTTCCTGATTATTTTATCTTATGTTCCATTATCTCACCATCAGAAAACTTACCATTCAAAGATAGTATACCATTTGATTACACCTATGTATCCTAATGATTAAGTGCTCCAGTTTTTCAATTATAGGATAACGCATATAAGAGGATATCAACTATTTCTAAAGAGGAGCTATGGATTCCATATCTATGAATAGTAGGTCTATTCTATCAAGGGTCATGCCTCCAACATGCCGACATGCGTACTACTATTCAAATGTAGATGTCACTCTTTGGTACATCAAAAGATACAAGTCAAGATAATGGACCCACTATTCATCTCAAGATTAAGATACAACACAAATGATCGTCTAAAATGAATCGATTTGCTGAGACAGAATTATTAATCCAAATCAATTCACTTTATATCCTGATCCAACACAGCGTCACTAATGACAATATGCCAATGTTTCTATTTGTGGAGTGCACTTTTGATGGTCAAGACAAACCCTCTCCTATTAGGGATATAGACAATATAACAATCTTTGCATGAATAAAGCGCCCAACTTTATGCCTTCAATTGCAGATCTTATGATTTAGACCGTCACCTAAGAATCGTGTCTTCTGCATAATCTGTCCATCGTATGCCCAATTCTTAAAGGTTTAGAATGATAGTCTTAGTCTTTTGTCTGCTTAACATATATTCAATAAATATGAACATAAAGAGGACAATATTTGGTATATAAATAATGAATAAATTCTTTGTTGATAAAAATTTCTCCAAAAACATATTATATTTTTACTCCTTAAGGCATACGCGTCTAACAAACTATACCCTCTAGACTTGTTGAGTCCTTTAAGAACTCTAAAAGTTTAGTTATGGATGGGACTTTTTGTCCCCTGGGGTCAGCCAGTGCTTAATGTGCTCAGGTCGGGTATTCCATGGTGTAATTGGACTGGTGAACTAGTGTTTTAAGTTCGCGTATGGTTGGGTTTTATGTTGAACTGCCCTTTAGTTAAGGAGTTAAAATGGCCCCCCCCTTTGTGGGAGTTAGTGGCCTTCCCCAAGGTTAGAGTTAAAAAAAGGGTGGCCCAAGCTCGAACTGTGGTGTCTTCTGGCCCATTTTTTATTTTGTCACTTAAGAGATTCTTGAATTTGTATTCATTAATGTATACTTGATGTACATTCATTTTTGCCCTATTTAGTAGATCTTTATAGAGTTTACGAAAAGAATATAAAGGCCAAAGGTCAAAAAGTGGTCTGGCTCTTGGGTCAATAATAAAATCTCTTTAAGTGGTCGGCGTTCCATGGTTGGGCAAGCACACTTCCTTTGATGTCAGCAATTTTGTATGTGTCAGGTTGGATGATGCTGACTACTCTAAATGGTCTGTCCCATTTAGGCCCAAAGAATCCAAGCCCGGGTTGCTAGACGATTACCTTTTTCAAGACTAAGTCTCCAACCTTGAAGCTTCTCAGTTGCACCCACTTGTTATAATACCGAGCCATGACATGGCTTCGAGCAACTGTTTAGATGTATGCAATATGTCATTTCTCTTCCACTAAGTCAAGTTCAATCATCATGAGCTTGGCATTTTGCTACTTGTCACAATGCTCCACCTTGTAGCTTGGCAAGCCAACTTGGCTAAGATCACAGCTTTAGCTCCATGGACCAAGGAGAAGGAGTCTCTCTTGTGGCCGTCTAAATAGTCGTGCGATATACCTAGAGTATCCTAGGAAGCTCATCAATCCAAGCGCCTTTGAGGCCTTTCAATTTCTTCTTCAGGCTGTCCTTGTAGTCTTGTTGAAGGCCTTAATTTTCCCTTTACTCTAAGGGTATCCTAGCGAGAAGAAGATCTTCTTGATGTTGAGCTACTTACACATCCTTAATATGCTTGCTACTTTGAATTGTTTGGCATTATCGATGACTATTGTGTGAGGGATACAATACTGACAAATTATGTTCTTCCAAATAAAGTTGGTGCACTTAGCCTTAGTCATGTTAGTGTAGGACTCAACCTTTTCCCACTTTGTTAGGTAATCGATGGCCACTATGCAATATTTGAATTGTGATTGGGCCATTGGGAGAGGTCCTATGGGGTCAATGGCCTACTTGGTGAATGGCCAGGTGCACACAACTAGGTTGAGCAGTTCAGCATGGTGTCCGATCTCCCGAGCAAGCTGTTGGCACTAAAGGCATTTGCAGGTATATTCTTTGCAATCTTGGTCCATGGTCGGCTAGTAGTAACCATGGTTGAGACATTTAAGGGACAAAGAACACCCACCTGTGTGGTTGCTGTAGGGCCTATTGTGGCTTTCTTCCATGAGATACTATGCCTCCAATGGTGCAACACATCTTTGGTAGGGATTGGTGTAGCTATGTTGGTAAAGTTTTTTCTCGATCATCGAATAGGATCAAGCTATCAGGAACGTGTCGGGCCTCATTTTGATCACTTGGTTGTTCAGTTATGGTCAGCTATTGGATGATCAAATTTATCCAAGTTTTGGTCTGCTTGGTGGCTTCACTTATAGAATCTTTTCTTCTGATGCTTGGCTTAGTTAATATCTCGATTGGTACTGTTGTCAAGTCATTGTCTCCAAGACCTAAAGCTAGCCGAGCTAGCATGTCGACTTCTACGTCTTCAGCTTTAGGGATTTGGGTAACTAAAAAGCTTTTGAACTATCCAAGCAGAGCATTGACTTTGCCCCAAGCAAGCATTCATACAATAATTTTAGGCTTGGAATCCGCTGGTTACTTGTTGGACCACGAGCATGGAATTGCTATGAATGCGGATATGGTTCACCCTGTGGTCTAGTGTAATCTTGAGACTGGCCATCAGTGCTTCTTATTTGGCCTTGTTGTTGGAGGCCTTGAAATCAAATTAGAGCACATAGTTGTTCTTGTAACCATCCAAGCTAATGAGGATGAGTTTGGCACTATACCTAGTCATACTAGATGACTTGTCCATGAATAATTTCCACTCGAGTTTGGGTCCACTCGCATTGTTGCTGGTAGACTCAAAGTCTTCCATGGGTCCCTTTTCAACTGAAGGGGTGGCCTGGTCTACGCCCTTAAATTCATCTATAAAGTCGACTAGAGCTTGTGCTTTAATTGCCATCCAGGGCTCAAATTGTATCTCGAATTCCCCAAGCTCAACCATCCACTTGGCCATCTAGCTAGAAATTTCTAAATTTTGGAGGATCTAGCGCATGGGTTATTTGGTCGGTATTCGGATGGTGTGCCCCTAGAAGTATGGTCGGAGCTTCTTAGCAAAGATAACGAAGGCTAGGGCTAGCTTTTCTAGTAGTGGGTACCTCTCCTTGGCTCCTTGAAAGACTTTGCTAGTATAGTAGATCAGCATCTAAACTCCTTCTTCTTATCAGACTAGAATCGAAGAAATAGCCTTATCAAACACTACTAAGTAGGCATAAAGTATATCTCTAGGCAAAGGTTTGGATAGGAACGAAGGTGTGGCTAGGAACTTTTTAAGACTCCAGAATGCTTCCTTGTACTCTCTACTCCATGTTAGACAAGTATGCCTAAGGAGTAAAAATGTAATGAGTTTTTGAAGACATTTTTATCAATAAAGAATTCATTTATTATTTATATACCAAATCTTGTCCTCTTTACGTTCATATTTGTTGAATTTATGATATGCAAACAATAGTCTAAGACTGTCGGTCTAAACCTTTAAGAATTGTGCATATGATGGACAGATTATGCAGAAGACACGATTCTTAAGGTGACGGTCTAAATCATAAGGTCTGCAATCGAGGGAATAAAGTTGGGCACTTTAGTCATGTAAAGATTGTTATGTTGTCTATATCCCTATTGGGAGATGGTTTGTCTTGACCATCGGAGGTGGACTCCATGAATAGAAACATTGGCACGTTGTCATATGTGACAATGTGTTGGATCGGGACATAAAGTGAATTGATTTGGATTAATAATTCTGTCTT